>JAGDQP010008986.1:0-60875 GCA_022664845.1 Lepisma saccharinum
TGTGTTCATTGTGTCTCCGATTCTGTTCCCTGCCCCCGCCTGTCGCTTCAGAAAACCTCTCTCTCCTCGCCTCTCGCTGATGGGAATGGAGAGAATGTCCACACAGTTCTTTCTACCAAGTCAGCATTGGTTTCGACCAAGGAGAAATGGCTTCCCATATGAATGTGTAATGACCCTTAAGTTGTGCACCGGGAGGGGGAGAGAGAAAGAGAGAGAGGATAGATTAAGGTGGAGGGAGAAGAAGAAATGTGGCGGCATTGATCGCATTCCCCTCGTGGCTGGCCGCTGTTAAATTGTCTCGGGATGTTGAAGCTTGGGAGGGAATTGGAACGTAGTGAAGTAAAAAAAGAAAAGTGAGACCCTAAAGTTTTGACGGCAGTGTTGCTTAGTTACCAATTCTCCAACACTAAAAAAAAAACTGGGAGAAAGATATAAAAAAATAAAAAAAAAGATATTTTCAGTTCAATTGGTAAAACACCAAATAGGTGGGGGGGGAGCAAGAAAGAAATGGGGATTGATTTAAATATGTTCTTTTCACCTGTTCCTTTAGCACCTGTCATCTACAAACAGCGTATCATAAGGCACTGAATGTATGACAGTTAAAGAAAGTTCCTTTTTTATTATTATGAGGTCTGCCTCTGTTATACGTATAAAATGGTTGGCAAATAATGGTGCAAGTCGCATATAGTAAATTTATTGATAGGGGGCGGGAACTATTCCCTATATCTACCCCATTTTGGACTTCTGAGTTGAATTACAGCTAAGTTCAAAAGAGGACTAATATGTAAATAATATATCTAATAAATATATTGATTAAATATGGTTTATTTGTATAATCTATCCATTTCGTAGGGACACAGCCTGGTTAGCAAAATTAATGTGTCCATACCATGTACAGAGGTGTAACTAGATTAAAATTTATCAGACGGTCGTATGTATTCCTTTACACCTAGCCAACTTCAATTCGGATTGTACTGTAGTTAGAATGGCCTGTCTGCTGTACATTTTTTTTCTTTAGATTGGGTTATTATTTGTAGTGAATTCTTTTCCTGATTTCTCCTATCATAATAAAGTAATAATTTCATGTAAGTAGCCATCATCATCATGAGATTCTGCTGAAAGCTACAGGTCCTTCAGGAAACTTTATGCGCTCTCTATTTGTCCCGGTCTTGTAATTTCCGTTTTTCCCTCTGCATACTATTTATCTTCCTTAATATTGTCTTGATATCCACATTCCGAAAGCTTCCAATTTTCTTTTTTCTTTTACCCATACAGATAGACGATAGTATGATTTCCTTAGTTTATTATCCTTAGGTTACCATTACCTTTTTGTTTATCGGAGAAATAAGTAATTATACAGTTTTTTTTTTTAAGATTTAATGCAAAAACGAAACATACATTTTAGAAAGTAAAACTTGTAGTTCCCTAGTAATAATGCAAATTTATGGAATAAGATCAGTAATGTTCGAATGATAAGAAATTCCATATCTTATAGATCAGAACGTCAGAAATGTTGCTATCTTAAAAGGAAAATACTTTAAAAGTATTTGCCATTCCGTTTCGTAGATATTTGTGTGTGTGTTTTTTTTAACCTCTTGAGTTTTTCTGTTATTTGCATTACCTTTTTGAAAAATCTAATATTTGAAGGGTCCGTTCCTAGTTTGTACCTAAAGGAAAATTTTGACTTCTGGCCTTGACGTGTACAACTGAATGAAACGAGAAAACACAACTGTCTGAAAAAATTACCGACTCTTAATATATTATGAATTTTAAAGCAGTAAATTGACGTTACAATTAAATAGTCTGGTATAAATGCATCTGTTTACAATAGGTATATTTTTGTTTGATTACAAGGATTATTAAAGGTAAAAATCACAAAGAACGGTAGTTTTTCGAGTGACGCTAAGCAACGAGTCTGTTAGCGGCACTCACACATATACCACTAATTTCGAATCTAGCAAACTATAAGTCCGATTTTGTTGCTTGAAGTTGTATTTGAAAGCTCTTTGCCATATTAATATACAGAAAAAAATCGATCGGTAGGACCTCCCTGAGACCCCCCCCCCCTTAGGACGGTTTAAAAAAAAATCAGAATTTCACATTTCTGGTTATAGCACTTACCAAAGACCATATAGGCGGCCGAAGCTTGCGGAATCGTAATCTACGCTTCAATACCTTCACACGGTGTATCACGCGTCAAAATTGGTGTAGGGGTTAAACAATTATGACCTTTTTAGTCTAATCACAGGATTTTCACAAATGATAGAAAAGGGCCTCCGTCATTCTGTCTGTCTTTTTGGTTTAGCGCAAAGTGGTTGGTACGGGGGGTCAATTGCGGACTCCAACAAGTTGGGGTAAATCGAAGCTTATTTTGTTGATAGGAGTTACCGTTTTCGAGATACGGCCCAAAATCGACTTTTGTATGAAGACTATGCACTTTTTTTTTAATAGGCAGCCTTACAAAATAAGTGATATCAGTGTAAGTGATACTCTTCAGAGTAAAGACAAGAGTGAAGCAAGAATTCTACTCACAAAAGAAGTGATACCCATTTTGCGAGTTACTTTCTTTGTGTCACTATGGCGGAAGGATACTAAATCTCTTAATTTTATTACAAAGGAAACACTTCCGTCGTATGTGACACAGAGAAAGTAACTTGCAAAATTGATATCACTTCTTGAGTAGAAATCTTGCGTCACTCTTGTGTTTACCCCGAAGGGTTTTTTATGCTGATACATGAAAACTGGAGAATTATATGATTGGCTATAAAGAAATAAATTACTTAGTTCTATGACATATGCTCTAATATTTGAGTACTGTATGTGTACAATGTGTTAAAACAATATTAGAGCGTGACTCACCCTTGCGTGACTGACGTCATATTTGACGATTACAATGTATTTCATCAAGTACCAGTTGAAAGGACAAGGCAGATTATGGACGAAAACTCAAAACTATATAATACAGTACAGAAAGAGTAAAACCCAACGCTTGATTTGCAGTCACTATTACGATGTGATAGCTATGTGATTTATCGCTATTACCTTTTGTAATTGTGAAGGAATAATTTTCACCGGTTATGTAGCGGGAACATGATTGGTAATTGTGCTATGCGAATTTAGTTAAATAGATCCGACAATTTATTTAGAACGAGAATTATTCAATATATCATAATACCTGCGAAACAATGAATAGAGCTCGAAACATGCTGTAATTGGTGTTCCTTATAAAGTTTTATTTTTTCCCAAAAGGCACTACGTTCAACAATTGAACATTTGCTATCGTTTGGTGATAATAAAACTTTACGTGACAAGCACATAATGCAGTGTTGTAAAGTGTGAATATTATACAAGGTGTATTTAATTTTCAACGCAGCATTTTGTGCTTCACATACAATGTTTTATCCTCACCAGCGGCCAGCGGATACCAAGAATCAAATATACAGATGTGTTAGTGTCTGTTGGAGAAATTAAATTGTCACTCCAATGGCATCCTATTTTAACTTTTAAAATCCATCTCGTTCGTAGAAGTGTCGACCTCTTAAAACATTCATTTACTTTCACGAACCATTTCTGAATGATAATTTTATTTACCAATGTTATGAAATTGAATTTGAGTTCAAAGTTAGGCCCGCTGCATCTCGGGAGGGAAAAAAACAACAACAAAACAACAGATTTCAGCCGGTATGTATAAATCCGCTTTTGGTCTAATATCTTCACCTTTTACTGTTGACGTCATCATTCGAAATCACATCTTCTGTTTACGTGAATCTCGTTTGATTATTCCCAGCCTGAAATATTAGATGACCCATACGCTACCGTTGTTAGGTGGGTTGCATAAGTATGTACATTTTTTTTTTTTTTTGCAATTAGTCTTGTCCCCCCCTGCATTTTTTTCCCTTTAAAATATCTAGTTCTATTCGTCACAAAATAGCTTTTGGTTGTTTTAGATTTAGGAACAGTTTCGTATTTTTTGAAGTTGGGTAGTCACTTTAATGAGAGAAATTCTCTTCATTCTAAACATGTTTGTCTTCTTCACCAAACTACGTTTATTCTCTGATCACATACTCGAGAAGTCATACAAAATAATTGATAAATACATGAATATCTAGGACTTGAATGACTTGAAGACTTTTTTGTTTTGTTTACATTCTCTGCTGTAGTGAACAGGTTCTTATCGTAAATTTGAATGTTTTCCCGCGTGCATATTAATGCCATTTCCTTATAATTTATTTGATTGACAAGTTAGCTTAAGCTCTTCCGTAACCATTTTTGTCGGAAACTATAAATCCCCCCTCCTTGGACACACTAATTTGCAATAAGGAAGCAAACGCCAAAAAAATATAGAACCATTTTAAATTTTGTAGTGATACTGAGTGGACAGGAGATTTTCTAACAGTGCATATTCCACATGGAATTGTATTAGAGTTTAGTCTTTGTTTGAAATAACGTTGGTGCGGAATTTTATTTATATCTGTTATTTCGCGAAATTTAGTGTAGCCTCAATATATATATATTTATTTGGTTCTGTATTGCAGCTGTCCAGTTTCCCTTCTAATACTACAAATTGACTATTTTTTTAGCCATTCCTTATTCATTAATAATCATTGTTCATTAAGAAAAATAATTTTGCATTTATTAATTATGTCTATGTTTCAGCATAATAAATTGTGTTAACAGCATTCTCATTCTTGCCATTTCTTTTTCTCTGTGTGTCCATCATGTTTTTGTTTTTTTTTCAACATCAAGCAATTTAATAACTACGCATATTTTAGAATATATACGCTCTATGAAGTGTAACTTGTAATGTTCACGAACAAGTTCTTATGAAATAAATAAAAAGTCTCGGCGCATGTGCATGTCCTTGCTTCAAAACCCAGGGTCATTGCAGCTGAAAATAGCCCATACTCCCGGGGAAACTGGCTGTTCGCCGTAAGGTTGATGAAGTCTCGTAATTTTTGAGTGGCAATCGTTTCAAAACTAAGGGCAGGTTCTTGTTCCCCCGCCTCCTCCGCCTTAACTGGAATCCATCCGATTTTCCCTCCCTTTTTCATTTTCTTTTCTTGCTCGAAGCTGGCCGTTTTGTATGTGTATGTGTGTATGCATATGTCACACACCTCGAAGGGAATTTCATCGTACGCGCGCGCGTACCTGTACATTTGCCAAGAACGTAAGCAAGGTTGTCCCAAGCTCTAGGCCGCATTTAACAAGTAACATAAACTGGGGGTGTCCAAGAGAAGAAGAGGAAACTTGAAAGTTTACAAACGTTTATTTGTAAACGTTTATTACGTTAAGTTGTGAATAGAAACTGTCAGCTTGGGTAAGAGTATTCATCCATAGACGGCAAATTTGTTCCTAATATTCACTCGCTTCCACTCACAAAGACACTTTCAAATTAAGCCCTGTTCAAATAAATTAGGTTAATCCAAGGTACTAAATAAATTAACTCAAGGAATGTATTAAGTCTGCAGGTTCACAAGCTACTGCCTCCCTGAAGTTTTATCTGGTCCATAAGGCATGAAATTTTGTTGTGTATTCACCAAGATTCATTACGATTTGTGACGCATTATTTGCAAGAGAAATCAAGTTCTTGAATCAATGCAGTGTGGAAACTCTTTTCCCCTTAAACGTGACCTCGGTGGAGGCTAGAATCAATCACGGTGCCTTCTGGAATGAAATTTCCCCAGTCCCTGGTTCAGTAAAAAAATAATACTTTTGACCAAATAAATAAATACGAATGATATGGAAATTTGAAGAAGTTTCTCTGAAGAAAAGAAAACAACTTTTCTTGTGTGTATTTGTATTGCATTCTTGGACCATTTGACTATATATATATTTAAGATTTGAAGGGGAAAACTGTCCGAGTCCATTTTATTTATGTATTTAGAGTAGCTTTGTGAAACTCATGAAACTTCATACGACGGGTGTACGAAAAGTTTCCAGCCAGAGCATGATCAACTCATTGTTGATAATTGTAACTAAATCACAATGCAACATTATCTTTTACATATGTGTTGACGAAAGTTTAGGTCTCAGCTAAATCAGTTTTTGTTTCTACATGTGTTTGAAGTGAACCGTTTGCTGAGCAGCGGCTAAGAAAATCCGATTAAAGTATCTACCAGTGATTGAATGCCTGCATCTGAATAGGCTGTCACCAGGTAGATCATACGGATATAGTGAATACATTACATGAGAGTGTCCCCTTATACGTTAGAAGTTGGGTGGCTGAATTACAATAGAGATCACCCAAAGACAAACTCAGGTCTGGGAGACCCTTCACATCAACCGTGGATGAAAATTAGGACACTGTGCGGAAACTGATTGAAGACGAGCGAAGAATTTGACACATAGGAAGAGCGTTTCCATTGAACGCGTAAATCACATTGTTACCACCTACATTTTGGGAATGGAGAAACCGAGACAAAGTGAGTGAGTTTCTTTCCGAACCCCAGAAACATGACAAAGTGGCATTCAGCAAAGCAGTTCACTCGAAGTTTGAACAGGGAGGAGGACCAGTTCATACCCACTTGCATTACTGAAAATGAAACATGGACTCATTAGTTTGACTCTGAAATGAAAGAACAGTCGAGACAATGGATGAACTTCGTTCCCTCAGCCCCTAAAAGCTAGAGGCAATAAAATCAGCAGGAAAGATGATAGCTAGCGTTTTCTGGGATTCCAAAGCAGTGATAATGGTTGATTACTTGGCTAAAGGACACACAATTACAAGGTGATCGTTATGCTTAATTGCTGCAACAATTGTGGGTAAAAATCTAAGCGAAACGACGTGATATACTTTCAAAGAAGTGCTTATTCATATGGACAATGCACTCGCTCACAAGGCTCAATTTCACATGATATGATAAATAGCTGTGGCTTCCAAATCCCATCCGCCACATTTATCAGATATGACGCCTTCGGACTTCTACCAATTTCCAGAGTTGAAAAAGGACTTGCAATTTTAGTAATTCTGATGTAAGTGCTGTGGATGGAAGAGTAGAAACGAGCTTCTTTCTTTGATTATGCATTTCCTCCCTCTTCTTTATTATATTGAAGTCATATAGCTTTTCCTTAGAGCTAACAGATGGTGCTGTCGACTTACAATTGAGGTAGATAATTTTCTCCCTGAACTTTTCAAATGAGAAAGGATTTTCATCGTGTCATTTAGACTTGCACTAGAACACTTAAAATTTCATATTGCTCTCTCAAGTAAATTTTACGAAGTTGCCAACGCTTTAGCTTGAAAAATGTATAAAGGATATTATCGATTATAATGCTACATTTAAAAGAGCTTTCTTCCTTATTTTTTAAAAGTACAAACATATAGGGGAGATAATAATTTCGTAAGAAGAGTGTGTGTGTGTATTCCTTTGTCCTTTCTGGAGACGACACCAAAGAATTGTTGCGCAAGAGAAAGGAATGTGGGAGAAGGATGAAGACAAGGAAGAAAATATGGAAGCAAGGATAAGTTAAAAAAAGAAGGTTCTAGTGATGAATTCTGTTTGACACCTTTCATGGAAGAAAAGATAGTAAAAAAAATAAGGCGAGAGAAAGAAGAAACAGGAACAAAGAAAAAAGCTAGAAGTGATGAGAGGGGGTTGGGGGTCTAGTCTCTTAGGGACACGAAGAGGAAGGAACAAGAAAGGCGAAAAAAGAAAAGAATAGATATATGAAAAAACTTAAGGAGAAGAAGAACGTCAACTTTTCAGCAACGGAAAAGAAAATTTCATTACATTTGCATTGATGATTGGTTTTCGTAGGCAGAAGGAGCGTCTTCAGATGGTTGACAAGACAGAGCTAATCAGCGGCATGCGAAAGGAATCCCTGAGAGATGAAGAAAAAAGAGCTAAGTAAAGTAAGTGGCTGGCGGAAGGTGGCACCGACTGACTGCTGCGACCACCAAGAAACATCTTTTCGGATACGTCTGTGGGTTTCTTTCTTTTCTTTTTGTCAGTACTGAAGTCCGTCCTTTTCTGCCTTTCTCCCCCTTATTTGTATCTTTTTTTGATTGTATTGTGTTATTCTTCTGATATCACAAAATAGCCCAATATTCAGTTCTGTTTGTGGTATTATTATTAGTAGTAGTATCCAGATATTCCTTATAGTTCTTGAAGCTGCTTTGAACTGAATTTATAACCTTTAGATATCTAGGGCTCAGGGCGGAATGGGGGAAGGGAAAGGATGCATGAATGTGTCGGCCAGGGTCTATGTTGAAGGTACCATCCGTCATTTGTCTGGCGTGACAGGAAAAAACCTGGAAAAATTTCAGTCAGGATGGTCGGCAGCTGGGATTGAACCCACGAGCTCCCGAATGCTACGCCAAAGCTTTACAGCTGAGCCACGGCCGCTCTGTATTATCTCACAATGTAAAATCACCCAAATTAAGAAATATCTGATCACTCCTACTGTGCTTTCTTTTTTTAATAAATGAAAGAGAATACGATTCTTTATAGTATGAAATTGTTAGTTCTGTAAGAATTTTTTGCTAATTCACTTTCTTCTTCAACAAATATAGAGGACGAAATTTTACAGTTCATTTCATGTCTTCTGCATTTCCTTTTTCCACGTTTTTCCTTTCTTTTCGGTTATCACAGTCTCTCAAGATTTTTCGTTATTCAGCATGTTCTCCTAGTTGCCCGTTCTTTGTTCCTCTTCGTTCCCTTTTGAACTCTCGTGTAATGGTCACGAACTTCAAGCATTGCCTTATTTCGACCACCATCGCCAGTGAGCATCGTTTGCAGTAACACGAAAGTGATTTTGTTCACCTGTATGTGGTTGAAGTGACCTGCTAGCAAAAGACACGATAGAGTAAAAGAAAGAAAGAAGAAATGGAAAAGACAAAAAAGATGCTTGCCTTTGCAACCTCTCGCTCTCTTCCTTGGTCTTCGCCTGATCACTCTAGGTTTCAGATTAGCGGAATCAGCGGTTTCCCTCGTTCCCGCAACCTGTCTGATGAGCCTCATCGATGCGCCACTGCTTGTGGACCGCGGCCGTTTCCCTCAAAACCATCTTCAGGTTCAATGGAAGGATGCTGCTTATAGGGCATCTCTCTCCTTTTCTTTTTTTGAGGCTCCCCTTCTGAGCCAAAGCGTGTGGTTAAACCACGTCATTTAAGGAGGTGAGATAGTTTCGGTGAGGAAACTTTACTTTCTTCTGAAACTTAAAAGAGGATTCTGAACATTTTGAAAGCATGCAGTATATGGAATAACCTCTAATCAGAATAAATAAGAAATGCCTTCACCTGTCGTATTATTATTTATTAATTATAAACTTTAATATTTCAAATAAACTCGAAATGGGTTCTATTTTTACCTGCTTAATTATATTCCTGTTCAGTCTGTATAACTGCATACACGCTTAAAGAGAAAAGGATACATGAAACTACATATGGCGCACGACCTACTCATATTCGCATGTTTCCTTACGTCAGAGGGTCCCCGTTGCTTGCCCGATGGTTCGGTATTCACTTTAAATTGTAGACCGCGTTTGAAGGATACCATCCGATGGAAGACAATGTCAAACTATCATCGTTTCCTCTTTCTCAGGGACTTAAGGGTCATAAACCTGCATTCGAACATAAAACCAATCATAATATTTTCTTCTTAAGTTTCTCAATATTGATTTTCATGGATCAGGAGGAGCAAGTACGTTAGAAGAAGTATTGAAGTCACTTCTTACTACAAAGATTTTTTTTATCTCCTAAAACAGAATTGAATTGATTTAATTATGGCCTTGAGGCAATAAATAAATAATAATCAAAACACACTTTAACTGAAATGAAGTCACTCTGTATCACATATAGTATTGTAAAAAAAAGTTTTTTTTCTGTGAATTTTTAAAATAGAAAGCATTGTCATTCCCCCCCCCCCTTTTTTTTTTCAAAATGTCGTGTGTGTTTTTCAGGCATCAAGTATTTAATGCTCTACGTTGGAGATAATGCAGTGTAATCAGCAGGATTGGAGTTAGTCCTCACACATTCATCCCGATTTACTATTTCTTTGTTTTCTTGCATTCACTGGTTATTTAATGATGTGGTAATTTATGCATTCACTGCCACATTGCTATGCTTCGTTATGTTCTCTCTGACAAACAAACATAAGGAATTAACTAAGGACTAAAGTGATTTTGTATAATTTGTAATAAAATACTGATAAACCTCTAGAGAACTGAAGAAATATTTTGAACTATAGGAAGAAATTAAGTTCTTAGAAATAATACAACTTCGAATACATCTTTACTATAAACTGAAAAACTGTGATTTCTTACCGAAATATGCTCTCATCCCCTATACACAATACGTTAATTTCCAATTACGGTATTATTCAAGGAAGATATCTAATTTTGATTTTAATTAACGTCCGAAAAAATCAATTATCTGTAACTCAAAATCACGGGAAATAACCTGCTTCTGTTCAAGGTCAGAGATAAATGTTTGCTTTTATTAGTACATTGTGGTTTCATTATAAAAACTGAGCATTGCTCTGTCATGCCCCGGGCTCCAAGCCTCGACCCATGCTGTGAAAATATATACAGATACAGACAATACAACAAAAAATATTTTGTTACAACATTTCAAATGAGTTGTAAAAAATGCATAATAAATACTCTTGTAAACAAGCAACTATCCATATAGGTTTCTTCTAATGAGTCTGTTGCAATAGGGCTCTGAGAAGTATTATTTCAAATTATAACGTAGCCACATCCCGCGGCTTCCCCCACGCTTTTTTTTTAAATGTTCGTAATAGCATGGCGGCCATTTTTCGTAATAGCATGGCGGCCATTTGAAAAATTAAATTTTAAAATAGGGTAGCAACGCTGACAACGGGGTGCTTGAGTACAGGGAACAACCACAGTATGTTTCGATTGTATCGAATATGTATACTAAGATTTTGTTGCTGATACGTCGAACTGTATGGAAGTAGTAAATATTTAATTTTTAAAATTGATTGGAAACTCTTGTCTACTGCGGAACCTGAAGTACTTCTATGATGCGTCCAGTATGTAAATACAATGTTTGGTCCTTATACGTTCAACGATATGGAAGCAATTAAAAAATTTATTTTCTGAAATTGGTTGATAACACTGCGGCGCGGAAGTACCCACATGAGCTCTCCCAGTACCTAATGTACATGTCAAATTTGGTGTAAATCAATGCGGATACGTCCAACAACAAAAAATATGAAATCTAGAATTTTTTAAAATCTTTTGGCAACGCTGACAAAGTACGGGGCCTGAAGTGCCTGTACGACCTGTCCCAGTAGCTAACGAACATGCATGTCAAACTTGGTGTAAATCAATGCACATGTGTAGATTTGTATTAATAAAAGCATTTTTGTAAGTTAAATTTCAAAATAGGCTGGCAACACTGACAACCGGCGCGGGTGAGGTCAGTTCGACGACACCCAAAACTTTCTTCTGTTGTGATGAATGATGTTTAAGCTAGGTTTGGAGCAGATACGGCATGGAAGATTTTTTTTAAGGTTGGCAACACTGGGAACTGTATGTAACCCGGAATGTCTCATATATACAAAAAAGAATGTTTGTATCTTATAATATCTAGAGTTTAATTTGTGTTGTATTTGTACTTAATTGCCTATATAAAAGTAATCCTTGCTTAGAGTAAAAGTAATCGCATTACGAATTGCTGCCTTGAATTTTTCTTTCTAAACTGATGTTTTAGGGAAAAACGAATTTATTTTTTCTATTTACAACAGTAATCACGTGGGATAACTTTGTAGATAGTTCCTTCCTTTTACTAATTCGGTTATAAGTGCTTTTCCTGTACTTATAAAATATACAATTGTTTTCTTATCCTTAAAAAAACAACACTAATTGTGTTGAGTTAGCAACACTGCACTTTCTTCCTTTCGTAAAGCAGTGGAACTGTCAAAATGCACATTTAGAATATTGTGGATAATCTTTTCGTGGGATGTGTACGTGTCATTAAACTTGACGAAGGACTTCTATAGAACTGGGCCGTAAAATGATTGCGCAATGCCATGAAGAGGAAGAATACAAGTACTACGAGCGGCGTTTGCGTAACACTCCTGGGAGATTTTAATAATGACAGTGATTTAAGAATAGAGTTTGCTTTTTTGTCCTCCTTTGTTCTCAGTTGGAAGAAAGATTTTTGGTCTTTTGTTAAATATTACATGGAGAAATGAACAAGCTGTAATGTGTGAATCTGATATAGAAGAAGATATTAGTTCGTGTCTCGCTTTCTGGAGGCATGTTCGAAATGATAAATAGTAAAAATACACCTATAGTGGTTTTCAAGTGTAAAGGATTCAATTGACAATGAATCAGGTACAAGTATTGGCGCCACGTTTCCAGATTGTGTCTACTCCTTTGTTCCTTTTTTTCCTTTACTGAAATTGGTAGCGCTGGAGCTACGCGACGGTTAGACAAAGTTGGATGGAGCTCAACACACAACGAGAAAAAAAATAATCTTAGTAATAATAATAATAATAATAATAATAAACTTTAATAGCATGTATAGTTACTTACAGTCTAAACCCGTCTCAGGTCTGAAAATTGACGTTCCTTGACGAACGTGGTATAATTAAGGTAGCGGTCAGGAGCTCTGTTCTAGATACCGTGCCAGTTATCTAAGTGTGGTGAGACTGTAGAAAACCCTGGAAATTATCCGTTAGACTCCAGATATGAAAGTTGTGCCGCCTTCCTGGTGCTGATATCAAGTCGATGATCAGTATTCAAACACACTGAATCAAAATGATGGTTATTTAAAAATCATTAGTGTAATAACGTGGTGTGCTTTTTATCTAATAATGTGGTTGCTTAGAACAAATATTAGTCAGAATCGTGACATGCTGGATTAAAGCGACAGATTTTGCATAGTTCTTCTATACCCTCAGTACAATAAATTTGTAGAGAAGTGCCCGATTTTCGGGCCCGCCATCTTGAAATACGACGCCATCTTTATTTTCTTCAAGGTTTTACGACTTTTCTTCACAAATCGCTGATTATCTCCCCAATGGTAGATTTTACAGCAAAAGGTTATCAAATATCTTATTGACCATTAAATTCCCTACAATTTGAACGCAATAACACTTTTGTTACTTTTATAGTTTTCCAGTTACAAGCTTTCAAAATTTGATTTTGTGGGGAATTTTTCGACTTTTCTTTAAAATGAATTCCTGATTATCTCCCTAGTGATAGAGTTTACAGCAAAAAGTGTTCGAATACGTTTTATTTAAAATCAAATTGCCTACAATTTGAGCACCATACCGCTTTTGTAGTTTTAATTGTTTTCGATATAAAGCTTTCAAAATTTTGACATTTTATAAGTTGCTATACAAGCTTGTTGTATGCACTTGTAATACCGGTAGTTTGTTGGGTTTTGTTGAATATACCCAATGCATTTCTTGTCCGAACCGTGGCTGTGGGTTCCTTCAGGTTGCGTCCGAAACGGACGGCGTGAAGCTCATCCCGCTTTATTTTTTTCTGACAATATATGACAGTACAAAATTATGGACACAGGTATACAAATAGTGAACAACAGATATCAGGTAGTTTACATGGCAAATACGTCGATTCATAGAATACACTACAGCAATGCTGTCGGACATAATAAGCACTTGTTTATGATACATGGGAAGGGCCGCCACAGCTGCGACAAGAAACTCGGTGACAAAGGTAGGATATGCTTCAGAGAAGATAGCTACAAATTGTTCGTTACCATCTTCCAATACAACTGCGATGGACATAGGGGTGCCACCTACAAAGACAGTAGTATGGGTTCAAACAAATCACAAGGCACTGATCAAGTTTTTTAAGTTGAAGCATTGTCTACTGAGGAAAGATATTTTCATTGAGCGCATACACTAGCGGAAAGCTCAACGATGTAAGCGGATCGGGCCAACTGATGTAGCCAGCGATGACTGTTCGAAGACGGGAAGAGGCTACCGAAAATAGCGTTGGGGCAAAGCACAAGATATGAAGAAACTTAGGCAAAAGAGACACTGACATAGTTATTGTTGACACTTTAACTCCTAGGTAAACGAGATCCTTAGTAGGCATTAATACACTTTTCTTAATATTAACTGCAAGTGTAGAGTTGCATAGTATGGGCACTGCGTGATTGTGGCTCATTCTACTCACCTTTTTCGCTCGTCAACGGAGACGAATTCGACAAAGAAAACGAAGGAGGAGGATCTCCGCAAGACTGGGCCCTCAACCTCTTCATAATCCAGTTGATTTTTGGGTGGATCCTTTCGGCAACCCTGTCTTGAGTCGCCGGTGCAACTCCCAGATCCTCTCTCCGACCTTCTGCTTGAATTTGACCTTCATCAAGAAGATTTACAGTGGCCTCCAGACGATCCCCGCTTGATGTTCTTGTATTTGGCCCAGGCTCGCAACGTCCATGTTCTTCGCGACCTTAGAATCCAGGAACCCTGGAAAGTATTACCCGATGATTGGGAATTATGGAGACAACTCATTCAAGATCTCAGCGAAATTCAACCTGCACCTGATGTGGACCATCCAGAAGACATCCCTCCCGTTGAGGAAGATGAACCAGGGATGCCCGGAGATATTCTTCTTCGGACAGGGACCCTTCTGCCAAAATTGACCTTAGACGCTTTCTACCACATTACCTTGGCCAATTATACACGTCATTTGGTATTGAATGTGGCAAGAGATACTTTCGTTTTAATGGGATGGACATTATCGCCATTATTAATGCAAACAGCCATGCGAAAAGAATTAAACTTCCTGCTCAGTGATGTATACACATATCTTGTGTATTATGATGACATACTCCTTTACGCATCAGTGTTACAAGTGAATCACACAGTGCCCATACTATGCAACTCGACACTTGCAGTTAATATTAAGTAGAGTGTATTAGTGACTACTAAGGATCTCGTTTACCTAGGAGTTAAAGTGTCAACAATAACTATGTCAGTGTCTCTTTTGCAAGTATTTTCATACTTTGCGCTTTGCCCCAACACTATTTTCGGTAGCCTCTTCCCGTCTTCGAACAGTCATCGCTGGCTACATCAATTGGGCAGATTCGCTTACATTGTTAAGCTTTCCGCTAGTGTCTGCTCTCACTGAAAATATCTTTCCTCAGTAGACAATGCTTCAACTTAAAAAACTTTATCAGTGCCTTGTGATTTGTTTTAACCCGACTTTGTCCGTACTACTGTCTTTGTGGGTGGCACCCCCTGTGCCCATCGCAGTTGTGTTGGAAGATTGTACCGAACATTTTGTGGCTATCTTCTCTCAAGCATATCCTATCTTTGTCACCGAGTTTCTTGTCGCAGCTGTGGCGGCCCCTCTCATGTATCCTAAACAAGTGTTTATTATGTCCGACAGCATTGTTGTAGTGTATTCTATTAATCTACGTTTTTGCCACGTACACTGCGTGATACCTATTGCTCACTATTTGTATACCTGTGTCAATAAATTTGTACTATATCATGTTTTGTCAGAAAATAATAAAGGGATCGAGCTTCACGGGGTTCGTTCCGGACGCAACCTGAAGGAATCCACAGCCAATGGGATCCCGGTGGGAGTAGCATTGGGTATGATATTCCATAATCAACTATCGGGATATCAGTTGAGCTGTTGATCTTGTCAGAGCGGAAGCAGCGCGCGCGTGCTGTTCGGATTGATTCAAGCAGCAGATTTGGCATAGTTCTTGATTTAAATAGTTGTTACCTTACACAAATGCACTGAGAAGCTATTTAGCAAATATCGACAAAAAATAACGATAATATCATAATCTACAAAAACTCTTAACCTTTAAAATCTTATAACACGTAAAATATTAAAGATACAAAAGCGGCATTGTACTCAAATTGTAGGAAATTTGATTTTAAATAAAACATATTCGAATACTTTTTTGCTGTAAACTCTACCATTGGGGAGATAATCAGGGATTTTGTAAGAAAAGTCGAAAATTTACCCCCCCCCCCTAAAAAAAACCACTATTTGAAAGCTTGTAATCTCAAGAACTATGAAAGCTACAAAAGCGGCATTGGGTTCAAATTGTAGGGAATCTAATGGTAAATAATATATTTCAACACTTTTTGCTGTAAACCTAACCACTGGGGGTAATAATCAGCGATTTTTGAAGAAAAGTCGAAAATTTATTTAAAAGAATCGAATTTTGAATGCTTGTATCTGGAAAACTATGAAAGCTACAAAAGCGGTATTGTGCTCAAATTATAGGGAATTTAATGCTAAATAAGATATTTGATAACCTTTTGCTGTAAACTGAACTATTGGGGGAGATAAAAATCGATTTTTGAAGAAAAGTCGTAAAACCTTGAAGAAAATAAAGATGGCGTCGTATTTCAAGATGGCGGACCCGAAAATCAAGCACCTCCCTACAAATTAATTGTACTGAGGGTATAGAAGAACTATGCAAAATTTGTCGCTTTAATCCAATCTGTCTCGATTTTTTCGCTAAGGCACGACACTATAACTTTTATTTGGCAGATACTGCTTGTGATTTATCCTGAGCCCAGTAAAATACTCCTAGCTTTAATCAATAAAACTCCCTGTAAATGTAAATTGTTTTACGTACAGTCGAAGATAAAAGTGCCCTCCCTATCTTGATTAGCAGGGCGCTGCTCACAGCATTTGAAGAAAAGTTGGGTAACTCATAGGTCTCATTAAGTACTCTTTGATTTACTTCACGCGATGTTGTAAGAATAATGAAATCGCGACGACTAAGATGGGCAGGCCATGCAGCTCGGAAGAGAGAAAAACTAAGACTATATTCCATCTTGGTTGGAAATCCGGATGGAAAGAGACCGTTGGGAAAACCGAGACGACGTTGAGAGGACAATATTAGAAGGGATCTTCAAGAAGTAGGTGTTTGTGATGAAAACCGGCTTGATCTTGCCCCAGGATGGAACCCGATGGCGATCGTTTTTTACTGCGGCGAAGAACTTACGAGTTCCATAAACCATAGACTAAGAGTAAGTTTCTTTTCTTATTGTTGTTGAAGCTTCAGATGACACGTGAGCTCATTTTTGTAGCAGACTTATAAATTTCATACCCAAACTCTTCCTGCCACTGCCACCATTAAAACCCATGAACTCCATCCGAAAACAATGTTTCTTCGTGCCTGAGTAAAGCACGTATTTACTTTGTGGTAAAGCAGCGTTACTTTATGAAAACTAAGAACTGCTTTATCGTATGGGCTATGAACATTATACTATAATTGGTCCCTTACACAGATTCACTTTGAAGATAAGGAAATAAATCAGTTGAAAAATTAACTTTTTTAGTTAACTCCCGATTTTTAGAAAGACACGAACATCCGTTAATGATGAGACAGTGTTTTCGGTATGTAGAAATAATATGTTGCCTGGAATGAGAGTGTTTTCGGTATGTAGAAATAATATGTTGCCTGGAATGAGAGTGTTTTCGGTATGTAGAAATAATATGTTGCCTGGAATATATTGTAATCCATTTGAAGATCTATCTGTTGCTCTTAGAGTCTTAAAGACGTAGAGAATATTGACAAGAAGTATATTTTCATGTCTTCTCCAGTGGAAAAAGAACGCTTTCTCCCTCTCTTGATTTTCTTGTCTTGTTCAGGTGGACTCCAGAGCTCCACAGGTGACGTAGCGGGTCGAACGCAGCAGATGAGAAGGGGGAGAGACACAACAGGGAAAGAAAGTTGCGTGCTTGACAGTGCGTGACACATTCTTGTATCGATCGTTCTCCACTCTTTTTTCTTCCTCCTTTTTTTCCTTTTCTTGTTCTCTCTGTCTGTCTCTTACCCTCTTCTTCTGGGTTATAGGCAGAAAAGAGCAGGCAACGGGATAGAGAAAATGGTTCACTCGTGTAGGGAGATAGGTGGCGTGTGCGTCGATCATACGCAGAGAGGGTAGTTCAGTAAGAAGATATCTTCCGTCGTACTCATTCATCACTTTATCCTGTCTCTATTTAACGTGTTTCTACCAACAAAAAAAAAAAGACTGACAGAGAAGGAATGAGAAGACAAAACAGGTCACTTTTTTCGTGTAATTAAGCCGAAGCAGGTTCAATCTACATAGAAGCTTGATCACTTTGTGTTTGTACTTAGGAGTTTTATTACCCTTTGTTGTCAGTAGGTAATTATTGTATTTGAAGTCGCTCTTTATTATCCTAATGACGGCAAAGTATCTATTTGTTAATCATCATTATCATTATAGTACGTCTGATGGAGACAGAGCCCTCAAAAGAAGTTTAGTCTTCTTTAATTCATTCCTATCCTCTTTCTGTTTTCTGTCAAACATATCTTCACTTACATTCCTCAATACAATTTCTGACAATGTCCTAACTAGTTTATTTTCCTTTTATTTAATATCTCCACTTTAGGATTGCTCTTATCCTACCAACTTTCTTCCGCACTTTCTCATTACCTATTTTTTCTACCCAGTTGACTTTCAGTTGAACAATCTGACACATGCTAATACTTACGTGCGTATAAACACCAAGAAACCCTTCGAAATGTGGGTCTGTATGACATTTTTTTTTTCTAATGTAAATTTTGCGTCAGTATGCAGAATTTCTGTCTGCAGATATTTTATGAGTTCCACACGTGTGAATTTCTGTCGTCAGATTGGTTTTCGGCCTTTTTTCTTCTTTGAATATTTGTATGTCCACGCAGTGAAGCAACAGCTTGTTTAGTGATTGACTAACTGAAAAATTAAAATTAAAATTCACGGTTATATAAGGACCTTTTCGGGACATTACAGTGTTCCCCATCCGGATTCAATCCAAATTTAATATTTACTGCAATAGTAAATATTGTGTGCATACAAAACTGTTTATAGGGCGTGAAATGTGTTATCAGTATCCATTCAAATGGGCAAAAGGAAGTGAAGAAAAAGACTGTGGGACTCTTAAAGGTTGTTTAGCTGCAGTTCAAACACCCGTTTACTTTCTTATTAAAACTACCTTCTTCGATCTTTCTTATTCTTCTTGTGGGTTCTACACGAATGTATGACATAATCCGGTCCTCAGATCCAGGGAAAGGGAAGGTAACGGCCAGGACCACTATTCTAGGTAACATCCTGATAGTTACCTGGTAGAATTGAGGGAAATCTGTTGGCATTCGTCATGAGGTGTTGCACCAAGCACCGCCTCACCATCAGTACTGATCTCATGGCAGCGACTATAGACACCGGAGCGCAGTCTGGATGTGAGATTCTTGTTGTGGCTCTTGTGTTGATCAGTTTCACCAGGCGAATGCCGGGATGATACTTTAACTAAGACCCTGGTTGATACTTTACCTATCCACTACGCTGCCTTGACCTGACCCAGAGATAACCAAAAGGCCATAAATAAATTCTGAATTCAGATTTTTAGTCCTGATGGTAAAAATAGCATTACTCCGTTCATTTTTTATGCAGAATCCAGTACTATTATATTACGTTTAATTTGGGGACCAAACAGGCAACTATCGATCTGGTAGTCGTTGAACTTAGAAGTTGAATTTTATTTATGGCCTTTAGGCATCTAATGTTCAGGTTTAAGAGGGGAAAGGATTCAGGAAGGTGACGGCCAGGGCCTATGTTCAACGTGCCTAATCGGCATTTGCTTGGTGTAACTAAGGACAAACCCTGCAAAAACATCAGTCAGGATGGTCAGCCTCTGGGATCGAACCCACCTCCCGAATGCTACGCCAACGCTCTACCACTGAAATACGTCGGCTCGGTGCCTGGTAGTCGTGTGGGTTCAGGCGCCAAGCCAACGACTCAAAGGTCCCGGCTTCGAATTTCGGCTGGGGCATGGATGTTTGTGCATTTTAGAAACTTAACAGCTAATGGATTGGAGACGGGTCGAAGTCATTAGTTACTAAATTGGTCCAAAATACAAAATTTATCAATTTACCAAACAGACAACTATTGCCTAAGCCCGTCACATGTCGGATGGATGACGTTCCCGGATGAGCCTTCTTCCAGGAGCAGCCAATCAGCAGCATTAGCCTGATTGAACTGAGGTAAACCCTGAAAAATCGTTTGACTGACAACAAAAGTCGAACGGTGATCGTTTGGACTGTGCATGCTCGAACGTGCGTGCATAGGACTACAGACTCATCCAAGAGAGAGGTTTTTTTTTTTTTTTGCTAGATTCTGTTGTAAAGTGGAATGTGCACTTGCTTTTTTATTTCTTGTTTTATGTGAAGTCATGAGAAGATGTAGGAATTATTATGTAAAACAAAAGAATCTTTAAGGGAGTTAAGAACTTAAAAGAAGATAAAAACTGTGCTGTAGGAAAAAAAAAAAAGAGAACATTTTGCGTGACTCGTGTTCAGGAATGTCTTCGGTAGTGTCCACTCATCTAAAACGAACAGTTCCGTTGGAAGAACCTGTCATAACATTAACCCCCCCCCAAAAAAGGATAAGAGAAAATGAGCAAAGGGAAGGAGAGAACAGATATCAATTGTGTATGTGTGTGTGTGTGTATAAGAGCCAGGTTAGAGGAGTGAAAGAAAGGCAAAAAGAACCGGAAGTCACGATACTAGTTGTCGCCCTCCGAGATGACGGTCTCTAATAGCCTCACCTCTGTCAAATTGAGAAATCGCGTGTGTTGCGTGCTGCATATTATAAGGGGCCAGTTTGGAAAGTGAAATATAACCTTCATAGAGGAACGATTATGCATAGGAAAAGGTGCTTTACTTTTATCCCCTCCTTTTTTTTATAAAAGAAGACAATAAAAAAAATATATGCATGGGAGTTCAAAAAATATTTAGTGAAAATTGGAAAAAGAGAAGCGTAATATAAAAATCTTTATTTGTTCAATTTCTTTGCTTTGTCGTCCACCTCTGTCATGGCCTTCTGTTTGGTGCGTCAATAACATTTCCAAAGAAAGACAAAGACCACTTGCTAGAAAAATAAGCAATAAGACCTCTTCTTGTCATATGGTGCATTTTAAAATTGTGTGCACTTTGTCTGTCCTTAAGTAGAAATAAAAAGAAAAGTACTTTCCTAAATATTTTCTATGCATTTACATTTTTTCTCCCTCTCTCTTATGTCTTTCTCTCCTCACTCACTCACATATACACAGATTGACAAGCTTAGCCAGTAAAATCAATACTTGATTATCAGCGCCTCTTTCACTAATTAGATGCTATGAGCTTACACCAGTATTGTTGTTCTCACATCTGTTATTGTTTTCTTCTTTGCGCGCATGAACACCAGAGCAGGATTAAGGGGGAGGGGGGTGTCTAAAGGGCTGCAGACCAGGGGCCCCGCCAAAGGTAAATCAGTTACTTCTATGATTACAGGGGATAAGTAACAGGGGCTCTAACAGAGCCTTTAGCCGAGGGCGGGAGTCAATAGCCCAGGACCCCCAAATAGCTTAATCCAGCACTGATATAACGTGGCGGTCCATTGAACGGAGTGGTTAGAAGAGTTCACATCATCAAATATTGTAGTCCCCGTTCATAGAAGCTCACCAGCTTGTTCAGGACGTTAATAACTGTTCAAGCAATCAAATCGCATTGCCCTCCCCAACTTTTCTAGTGAACTGTTCTTCTTTCATTCCCTTCAAGTCAAAATTTTGAAAGAATTATTTTTTATTGCTCATTCGTAGAGTTCTCGTTTGCGCTCCGTATAACAAACTAATTGATAGTATTTTCTTAACTCTTTCTTGATTTTTCTTAACTCACTCACTCTCTCTCTCTTTCTCTTTCTCACTCTCTCTCTCTCTCTCATATATTTCTTTTTGACACTTCATATTCTCATATTTAGTATGAAATATATATACTTTCCAAGTACTTGACAATGGGCACATTGTAGATCTTTTCTTCCAATGTTGACGTTTCTTTGTTATTGTCCTTGTTACAAGTACTAGAATGGGTAACATGTACGATAACTAGCATTGAAAAATTTCGTACATTGAAACATTTCTCATCATTTAACCAGTTGCCAAACGGACTCACCCCTGGTGCTTGCAGTTAGTTGGCGAATTGGACATACATTGAACAAAGTGATTTTGAGCACATTGAAACAGTAGGCCTCGTACTTGTCCTCGTTAGGATAATTGCAGTTTAAGTGGTGTTTTTTTTATTTTTCATGTCAAAATATGCACTTTAAGTTCTAATTGGTAAATCATATCGTACTGTGTTAAACTCATTGAGGTGTTAAAGTTGTGACCACGTGAATGTAACTTCTAAGTTTTAACCAACAACCTGGCACAACACGCCACATGTTTCGAAAGACAGTGGTGTCAAATGTCTTAGAGCTGTTCACTTTTTATAACTATGCAGTCGGAAGGTCCTGGAAACGATCCCAGCAGGCGTCCATCCTGAGTGTTTTCCTCAGTCACACTAGGCAACTGCCGGGATGTTATCTACAAAGTAAACCCTGGCCAACTACCTTCCAACATTCTTTTCCGTACCCTATCCCGACCTGAGATGCCTAAAGGACATAAATAAATTCGGACGCATTACTATAATTACTTGAAAATTGTAACTGAAAACTATATAGATTTTAGAAGTAATTGTTGACCTTATATTATTCAACTTGAGAACTTATTGTTTAGAACATGCTGTCAGAAAGAGCTCACCTGAGCATCGCCCCCTCATTTTTTTAACAGTGCTGTGTTTTTTAAACCCTACTTGCATGGATGAATTCAGTTACAAACTTTTAGCATTCTTGGTGTGGTTATTATTATAGCGAAATTTCATATAAGAGTCCACATTTAAACATGACAAATGAGTTCATATGTAAAATCCCTTACATCCTCTTCTGTATAACATTGACCGTTATTCTACAACACTAAACTGATGTTTCGCCTCCCATGATGAAACGAATGAATAATAACTTGAAACGTTTACAAAACACCCAGTACAAAAGACAACACAAGGAGTGTATGTGTATATATGTATATATTCTTATTGAACACACAATAAGTAACTGCCTTGAAAAGCGAACGCTGATGTTACTAGTTTCTGGTATTGAAAAGATTGGTAACGGTTCTATGTATATATACTGTATATACACTGTATTTATGTATAGCGTGGTTTGTATATAAATTGACACTCCTACCATATAAGGTATCGGATCTCTGCCAATTCTCAGTGCAAATGAACTGAGTTCATAGCAGTGAACATGAATATTCCTTCTGGCTTAAGTTTTCTTCCTGTTGGGAGCCAAAATATGACTTGAGGTCATATATTTTTTCATTTTTCTTTGTTGTTGTTTTTTTCCACTTCCGTTCTTTTCATACTCTTCTTTTTCTTCTCCCTTTTCAATTCTCTTCTGGTAAAGAACAGCATACAGACGATTTCTTGTTCATATTCCGCTTGTCTTGCATCTTTTTTTTTTCTTATTCATTTCTTTTAAAAAAAAAGTATTCATCTTTGTGACTGTTGGACATGATAAGAGAAGCAGTTAGTTAGTTCAATGGTAGTCACGAAAATGACGTTGCAAACGTTTTTTTGAAAGAAATATATTTTAAAAAAAGAGAAAAAAGAATAAGATTTTTACCTGTAACAATAAATCTAATTTCTTTCCCTCCTGTGGCATTTAAACACTTGCTTTACCGCAAAGAATGATGAAAGAGAGATTGCAGGGTTGCCATATCTAAGATTATTTCTCACAGTTATGGAGGAAATTAGGGGGAATTGTTGTGAATTTGCGCGGGGTTTAACATGTTGCCGTAGTGTTTCAGTAGTGAAGCTAAATTTAGAACAGAAAATGTTTTGTAGTCCGCGGTAATGCGAGAGAGAGAATTATAATTCACAAACAGCCATAATAACTTTCCTTAGTCAATTGAAAATATTATTTGTCAAATGTGAGCTTATCCATGTATTAACCTAAAGGGTTCAGATTTTATTATGTAACAACCAAAGCCTACGTGGAACTTTCTCCGAAGAAAAGTCCTCTCCAATTGAAGTGAGTACAGCCATTTCAGGTTATAACCAAACATATTATGCTGTATCATCTTCCATATTTTGTGACCCATTATAAATATACTGTCAACTATCAACATTTTAGATTTCCGACAGAGAGGATAATTTCCTGAATGAGTAGCAACACTGTGCCTTGTGGTATTGGAGAGCGAAAAAGAGAAAGATGATGCTTTAGCTGAAGTCGTCTTTACTCGTAAATCGAGGGCCGGGAGATTTGCATGTCACGTTCCACTGACCACAAAGAACTAACTAGGAGAAAGAAGGCTCGCGGACTGTCTGTCTGCGTTCGTGGGGAGTAGAGGCGACTGCGGGGAATTTCATAAGGAGAAGGGACATCTTACCCCGCACATGATGTAGAAGCCTCGACGACGTGTGCTATAATAAAACGGTATATATAATAAAGTGGTAGTCAAAAGAAGACGAGTGCAATCTGCCAAACTGATGCTTTCAGTCTATGCTCTTGTAGTTTAACTCCCTCGCGTAGTAACTTAGGGTTTAATTGACTTCAGAGAGATTTGTTGTTGTTGTTTTTTTGTCTCGCACCCCATCTGTGCTCCTTTAATTTCTCCATTTTTAAAGATTCATTGTTAAAAAATATGTATTCGGACAAAATCTACGACTAAAACCGAATTCATAGGACAAAAATCCTCATCCTGATCCCCATGCAAAGTGTAGAAACTGATAAAGGAGTGAACGTGTTGAACCAGCGTTTTCGTTATGGAATTTTATAACTGCCTTATTTCAGAGATGATTTAAAGGTCAATCTATTTCAGTTTTATATTGATTTAGAAATACAGAAATTTATGTACTTATATTTCATTTAGAAGTTTCACTTGTGTTTTGTTCTACATCAGATGCATAGAAAATGACTGGTGCGATGAGTTTACAAATTAGAATCTGCTCAAAAAATTAGAATGTGATAATACCAAATCTGTATTCTAATAGAATATTTAACATATTCTGCTTGTCATATACATCGGTTTGCTTTTTGCCGGATTTGGTTACTATTTTGGACTTAGTTATCTATCATATTCTGATATCAATTCTGACCTTTAATTGCGCCCTACCTTCACCCGGTAAAAAAAAAAAACGGTCTGGTGGGTTAAGATCTGGGGATTATGAAGGCCAGTTTTCGGATCCACATCAAGAACCTAAAAAATTGCTGATTGAATCATCACAGCACATACTCGACACCTTGTTCCCTTATATTGTTCCTTTGGGAGAATCATGTATATAGATTTTCATCGCTGTTACATTTTTCATGTTTGTTTCCGCCTTGTAGCTGTTCCTTAGAAAATGGCTTTAAAACCAAGATCCGTTTGGGAAGCATCCCAAGATTATTTCGATGTGTCTTAGCATAAACCAAAGAGGACTTCCGTCATGATCAGGAATGGACTTGAAACCTGTGCCTAGCATGTTGCTCTACGGACAGTCGGATACTTGCCCCGAAGTTGTATTCTGTTATATTCTCATTCATAAATAATACGGAACTGAATTACAGACTCTTTTAAGATAGAAGAAGACTGTATTACGTCAAGGAAAGGAAATGGAGCTCTGTAGTTTTTTGTTTTTACTTTTTGTAAAATGTTAAGTTTTGTAGCTAAATTGTTCGGTATAGTTTTCTTAGTGGGGTATCTTTTAAATAACAAAAGTGTATGTGTGTCGTCTTTTTCTGTTTTTGAGAGCAATTTTCTTCTTCCGTCTAGACATGCAAATTGAAGGGGGATTAGTAAGAGCCCTCCGGGCAACAAAATCAATATCTTTAGCCTGCTAAAACTTCTCACCCGCCATCACTCATTTTCCAGTGACAACTAGCGAGCCCGCAGTTCTTTTTGCGGAGCGTGGTTTCAAAATTTGGCCCTGCGCCCGCCCGCGCTCCTGTCTTTCCTGCCTTGACGACTGAGTGTAAAGAACTGGCGCCAGTGCGCTTCACTCACTCTCATTCACTCACACCCTTCGATTGTTTCTCCTCCTACTTCTACATTTCTCCACTGCTTCTCTTCACTAAAAAAAAAAAAAAAATCCTTGAAACGAAATCTGTAGCGAAGCAACTGATATAATGTTAACGCCATGAAGAAACCTTCGGGTATAGAATTAGCGCGTTCTACGTGCTATTGCAAACAAGACGACTTTTCGTTCTCTCTTTGGCTGAACTTTTAAATTCTAATTCTGAAGCAGGTTCCTAGCTTTTGAAGAAAGGACCTACAGTCTTAGGTGGAATCACATTTCCTTTACATTGCATTACCTCAGCTGAGAATCAAATGTGCATAATCTTGATAACAAGAAACTAACTATTACCCACATGTCAAGGTTTCCTGGGTTAATTCAGTCATCCTCTGCATTGTTTTGCGACCATGGCAGTATTTATAGTCTCTTACCATCAGAAGGAGTCAGTGTGCTTTCGGATCAGAAGCATTTTCGAGCTATTGTCATGGGTTTCGGTCAGTTTCACCGGCTAAAGACTAACAACTGACTTTTGTCGATGATTTAATTTTTACTTTATTACGAGCCGAGTGGCTTTGGCTCTCGGTTTGATCAGAGTGGTCCCAGATTCGATGCAGAGTGGCGACACTGTTTGAACCTGCGTGGTCAAGGCGCTATATGGGCTGTCGAATCATGGAGTTTTAGCGATTTTGTTATTTAAATGTTTACACATTTTTAATGTCTTTTCGTTTTCCGATTACACTAGTGTGTATCTGCTGATGAAGGTTCTTTCTGTTCTGAAAGTACAAGGTAACCAAAAACGTTTCGGCCGTTCTAGAGGAGTGATAAACACAGAACAATACTGTACCTTTAGGTATCGAAGTAAACTCCATCAGCATCCAACACCTTTTGCAAACGTTCCTGCAGCTGCACAATATCCTGGTGATAAAAGTCGGTGGTCTTCGAGGCAAAGGAGTCTGTGAGTGCATTCCGCAGGTCTCCCTCATTAGCGAAGGACCTCCCACGGAGGTGGTTGTCGAGGTAATCTGTTGGCGCAAGGTCTTCTGAATATGGTGCATGGCACAGTGTCTTCCAGCCAAGTTGCTGAAGGGTCTCCCGAATCCTCTTTGCCATATGTGGCTTGGCAGTGTCGTTGATGAACAGCACATCCTTGCGATTCACAAATGCCGGCTCCTTCTACTGCAATGCACGGTGCACCCTTTGCAACTGCTGTGATTAGAGGTAAGGAGAAGGATCTCGTAATGCACCACTTGGCGACAAGTCCACTATACAGAGAGCATAATATTTCGTGGGTGCAGAGGTGGTCTTGAGGTGTGAGGAACGGGGTCACGTGGCGACAACCAATGTCTGGTACGTTTGGGAGTGTCATAGAGGACCGACTTTTCGTCATCAGTGAGTAGCGATCAAATATGGGTATGTTCAGGTGCCGAGTGAGCAAG
The DNA here is from genome assembly GCA_022664845.1 of Lepisma saccharinum. Classification (NCBI taxonomy): domain Eukaryota; kingdom Metazoa; phylum Arthropoda; class Insecta; order Zygentoma; family Lepismatidae; genus Lepisma; species Lepisma saccharinum. The sequence goes on from JAGDQP010008986.1 coordinate 27,268, forward strand.
GGCAAACAGACTGTCACTCGTTGTTCCTTGTTGGCTGCCGACAATGTGTGGGGTACCCACTTGCTTAACCTGTATGACTTCCCTATCCCATGCAGGTGCAGTCTGACTGTTTCAGCGGAAACATGGAACCATTCTGCAAGTTCATCACACGTTAGACCACTGTCCTCCCCGATGGCTGCTTTCAGGGCCTCGTCATCCACTGTGAGGTTCATCAGCAGCGTTCACATCTCTCGAACGGAATTTCTAGAACCAATGCCTGGCGGTGCGTTCGTTCACGGCATTCTCCCAAATGCATATGCGGCGATTTGATGCGGCAGCTGACTTTAAAGTCATACAACAAACACACGCGAACGAGCTGCTTCGATACCTAAATTTCTCTTTTACACTGGACGAGCTGTGATTGCTGTGTGTGAGTACCGTGCATGTATTACTGAAGGTCAATGGTCAGACTAACTCCCGATCGCTTGGCAGGCACGTGCGTCGTTTAGTTTCCTTTCTGTGAGCGCGTGATTAATGGGACGTCAAAAACGGAAAATTACTTTTTTGGTTATCTTGTAGTTTAGTATAGATAATAAACAGATTTTTTGTTTCAGTCTTAGGACTGTTTCATATTTAATGTTATTTGAATGAAGTAATACAATTTACACTCGAGGGAAGTACGGAGGTTTGTATTAGGGATGACCACTGCCGGTCGATAAAAATTTGGACTTTCGAATAATTATTTGTAATTTTTTCCTTTTCCAAAGAAAATTCTTGTTTTCCCTTTTTCCCGGGAAATGTTCAGTTTTAAGGGAAATTTACCTTAACCAAATAACTCCATTATCACTTATTTGAAAAACTTTTCATTTTCCTTTTAAAAAATTTTCCTTCAACTGAACTTTTCCGTTTATGCCCAGAATTTTTTATTTTCCATTATCAGCAACCTATTTGTTTTTTCTTTACCCGATAAATTTTTGTTTTCCTTTATTTGCGTTTTTATTTCTTTTTTTTTTTTAGTTTTCCTTTATCTGGAACATTTTTTTTCTGAATCTGATTTTTGTAGTTTTTCTTTGTCTGAAAAATGTTTTTGTTCTTTATCTTAATTTTTAATTTTTCCTTAATTTTTTGCTTTTCTTTGATTTTTTTTTTTTTTTAGTTTTTTCCTTGTCTGAATTTTTTAAAAGTTTTTCTTAGATTATTTCCGTTTCCTTTCTTTCGGAAAAAAATTCGCACTTATTTCTTTCGATTTGGGAGAGTGTATTTTGCGCCCCCCCGCCCCCCCAAAAAAAGAAAATATTGTGGCCATCTGTAATTTCTAAAGGACAAGAGAGAAAAGATGAAAAACAGGCGAGATGAAGAAACAAGAAGGAAAGTCTTGCCTAAGGTCGTTTTCTAACTTCCAAGATGTTTATTTAGACAGGAAGTTTAATTACCAACTGATACGAGAGGAGCAAAAGCATTTTTCTTGGTTTTGTGCCTCTCTGCTGACTTACTTCCAGTTTCCGACGAAATAATACATTGACTAGAGTACTTCGACTGAAAATTGAAGCATGTAAATTCAATTAACGGAAAATTTAATATGTAAAATATTCTGAGCAGTTTCCACAGGTTGGTTGTGGCATCTACTACCGTTATTCTGTTATGGAATTCTCTTCGAGGTTTTAATTGAAAGCACATTTTTTAACTATGTTTACTTATGCCTTACTATTTTTTTCTTATGTGAGTTTGGACAGTGTAAAGACATCACAGTGATCAGCAAATAAATTTTGTGAAGAAATATTTGGAAATCGATATGAAGAGGACGACAAATATCTAAATAACATAAAACATCAAAATCGTACGTACCAAAATGGGAAATAAATATTAGGGATAAGTGAGATAATTTTAGTCTTACAAGTGTCTTGCCAAGTGCTGTAGGCTTCCAGATTTGACTCAGCAGAATGGTATGTTCGCTTCCAGGTATGCTGCTGTTGAGATTAGTGCACGTTGAAACGAATAAAATATTAAGTTTTGCGCAAAATACTGAAAAATTTCCTTACCGTAATTGACAGCGACAATGGACGAGACCTAATAAAAATTCAAGACCAACGTTAAGAAGTTTCAACTGACGTGAGCTCAGAAGCTACGACATTCGTAAATTGATTCGTAAATCAATAATTTGGTCAAGTACACATCTTAACTTATAACTAGGTTTCTTCATCACCGTTGTTATTTTTATGAAATTATCCATTTTTCGTTTACAAGGCGAACATACTGTTAAAAGTTAATCCATTCAGAATTGAAGCTTTATATTTAAAGAGTTTGTATCACCTACTGTCCCGTTAGTGACATCATCCCCATATTTCCGCCTACCGTCTGTTTACACTGCCAATCATTCACTGTTGCTAAGCGGGAGGTGCTCTTCTTCGTATTCCTTGAGACAAATGTTGATTCAGCATCCTCCCTGATATTTCTACCTTTCCGCATCTCACGTTCCGCAACGTTGTACAACTCAGTTACTATTAAAAGGAGACAACCCTCAGTAGATACAGCCGGGAGTGGTGCTAAGTAGATCATGGTGGGCAGGACGAAATGACTTGATACAGTAGACACAGAATAGTAAAAGTTTTCAAGCTTTACTGTATCTGTGTAGAAGGCACGAGAAAAAAATAGCTGCTCTGGCCTTAATATGTATGGTACCATTCCGATATTCGTCTCGTATGACCACGAGACGGCAGGAAAACTCAAATTTGGTTGGTCAACATACCCTAATACACGACGTTTTCCACTAAGTCACGGGAGCTGGCTTACTTCTTGAATAAACTCCAAATAGTGTGTTGCTGATAGATAGAACTAGTAAGGGAACCAAAAAGGGAACCAGGAGAACAAAGCGACTAAACGGTTGCACATTTACTTATTTGCATCAGTTTTATTTTTTTGAAAGCATGAATTATGATGGCGACGTGAGGTCAAAAGATGTAAATACATGTACTGCAAAATGCTCTTCCTTCTTTCTCACTCTTTCCTTATTTTCTTTATTATTATAATTTTTTTTCTGTTCTTGTCTTTTCGTTGTGAAACTGTGAAACAGTCTGTTGTTAGGGAGGAAAGAAATTGAGTGGAAAATTTATTACTGCAAGACAACACTTCACTCCAGGAGACCAAGAAATGAAGTTGTTAACGGAAATAGAAGGGGAGGATTAAAGTAACTGTCTACATTTTTCGTCTTCCTCAACCACATTTTTTCTTTCTCTCTCTCTCTGTCTTTCTCAAGGATTCTTTTCCGTCTTTTTCTTTTGTGGCAGAGAGAGAGAGAGAGAGAGAAGGGAAAGAGAGAAAAATCAGCATACATCAGAGTCGAAGCCCCAGGGACTGTGAATTGTGCTGTAATAACCTTATTAGTGAAGCTGAACTTGGAGAGAAACGGTTAGGATTATATATATATTTTTGTGGTATTTCTTTTCTCTCTTTCTAGATGTCACTACGATCGCCGCTGGCGCCCACTTGTTCTTTCTTTGTGTTTTCTTTTCGTAGATTTTTCTTCCTTTTTATTCTCATCTCTTTTTTTCCGTTCGTGTTTTTTTTTTTTTTCCCCAATACGTAATCGACAGTGGTTATGATTTATTCTCTGAAACAGTAGTCGCATTTTATTAGTGACCTCGAATATCTCACGGCCAATTACAAAAGAAGAGGAATAACGCAATTTTCAATCTCTTGGGTTTTCTCTTAGTGGTAGTTTCTTTGTTCTTTTCTTAACTGAATCGGGCGCTGCGAGTAGTGTGCGGTTGTTCTCGTGTAAAAAGGAAGGAAAATTCCACAAAGCATTTCTGTAAGGCTTCACTATTGTTGTACTAAGGATTTCATATATGTTAGGTTTCTAGGTAACCTGCAAAGTATGTCTTAAAAGACAGAGAACAAGAAAGAATTTGTTCTTTACGGCGAGGATGGGTTGAGTCCAGGTCGACTTCTTTTCTGAGACTAGACGCGCAATAATCTAGCTGCTACTGACTGGGTTACAAAATACTTTATATCAATAGTGAGCACTGAAATTAATTAAGAATTTCTGTTTGATTTCGTTATCTTGAAATACCATTCAGTTATTTACCAGATACTTCCGTTACATGATAGATAATATGAGCTACTCAATGATTTTTTTTCTCCGTAATGGCTGCGTAGAAAATGATTGACGTAAGATATTCAAATATTGGAACGTCGATTTTGGTCAATCGAGTAGAATCGTACATGATGGTAGCGTTCTGCTGTAGACAGATTTATGACCTAAAGATCCATAAGGTGAACTGTTGGTGGTTTCCCAGTCTTGAACATCAGATGGAACGTTCAAAGGACAAGAATCATAGTTTGAAATTGCTTCTGAACTACTACGTGCAATTCCTCCATCGGAAATTGAAGCTGGGACCCTGGGATCCCAAAGCAGAAGACTAATAAGTAGTCATATATACGAATATAAAACTATTTGTGCACCACATTTATACGAAATTCAGTTTCGTAACCTGCGATTTTACAGCAGATTGGCACAGAAAGCTTAAGTTTTGTTGTGGTTACACCAAGCAGTTCCATTCAGATATTTCTTTGAATTCAATTAGGAATGTTAGGACAAGATCAAATTATTATTAGGATTTGATTTCATCAAATATCAGTACAAGAAATACAGAAAACCACATAACAAACCGTACAATAATAATAATATAATAATTTTCTAGATAAAATGAAAAATAAATCTTTTAAAGTAGTACTTGTTTTCCAGGATTTAATAATGTTAAAACGAAGCTATTGTCTGTGACTTAAGTAAATTCTACTCTTTCCAACTAATAGCCATGTATTTTCCTCCACCAAATAAATAAATAAATTAAAGGAAATATATTAATTTTGCGATAAGAGCTAACCGTGGAGGCAACATACAGTGATGGGGAAGGGCTACCTCATTGGCGAGTGGCATCGCATGTTGGTCCGTGCACTTGCACTCTTCCTCGGATTCCAATCTAATAAACGTATTACAGTGCCAAGTGCCAATATAAGTAAGTTTATTTGCCTTAATTTTGTAACATGTAAGTTCTGTATATAAATATTTACAATTAAGAATTAGTTAGAGCTTTTTAGTCAATATAGTTTGGTAATCTTGACGAAAATATTTGACATTTTGAACTTAAAAATAGATTTTTCTCGAAAGTCACACTCTTTCCGAACCATGTTAAGTAGAACTACATTTCCGTTTATTTCCACATGTGCTATCAAGTTCTATACTGCGTATGTACCATTTTCTAACCATCCGCTGAATTGAATTTATTTATGACCTTTTGTCATCCTTAGCTTAGGCGGGATAGTATAAGGTAGAGAGAATAGGAAATGTATCGACCAAGGTCTTGTTTAAAATATCGTACCTGGGAAACCTCAGTCAGGATGGTCGGCCGTGGGCTTCGAACTAAGTAACATGAAACTTCTACATTGTATAACAAAGAATCCCTAAAGAATCTAACCAGTAGATATTGAAAATAGCAAGTTTTTTTGTTAATCTATTTGTAATGAGCTGGTTAATATTCGTGGACATTATTTCGTTTTATTTAAATTAATGGACTGGGAAGGCATTCTCTGTGAACACGACTGCTGGGGAAAGAAATGTGGAAATAACGGTCAGGATTTCTGTTCCAAGTGCCATTTGTCTGGTGAAATTAAGGGAAACCGTGGTAAACTCATCTGTGGTGTCAGTATGAAGAGAGCTTAAAACTGCGCAGCCTCTCCAATATTTAAACCCGAAATCAGGTTCCACGGTTGAGTCAGCTTGACGAATCTCAGCTCCGAGTACTAATAAAATCCAACTTCTTCTTGAACAACAGCAGTTTCACGAAGATTTTATTTTAGTTTAATACGCCCTTCTAGGATCTTCAGCGTTTATGTAAAAGGTTTTCGAGTTCAATATCAATCAATCATTGAACATGACAGTCGCCTTGTTGAACAGAGTATGAAATATAAATACCGTTGCATTGTTAGGCTTCGTCATTTAGCTACAAAAATTCGTAGTACACTAAACAGGAAATAATCACAACTACCTTCATCTAATATAAAATTGCAGTCATTTATTTATTCTGATTATTGCAGAGCAGTGCCTGGACTGTTATACAACCCTCCAGACGCCAGAGTACTATTGTGCAGCATATGTTGGAAGGATACTTTCTCTGAACGTGTCAAGATTTTGCGTTTTATGGGAGATAAAAACTTGTAGATGAAACGAAAGTAAGAAAACGGGCGAAAAGGATGAAACGAGGCAGAAGAAGGTACATAGAGGTTGCCAATAAAGGCTACCGTGTCTGGATTTGTTTTCGTTTCTTCTTTTGTTCAACTTTTTCTTCCTTCTCCCTCGTCGTCTTCTGTTCCTTGTGGCAGAGCCAGAAGAGTGTATTAGAGAGTCCTCTGCTTGCTCTGCCTCTGAAGTGCGTCCTGAGAGCGCTACTAAGAGCGGCTCTCCTGTTCTTAATCCTCTTTAAGTTCGTGCCTCCAGTCTCTCTCCGTTTAAATAGGCTTAACGGCGATATCTGCGCTTCCTGTGGAAGGATGTTGAATTAGATCCTATGTCCGATCTCTCTCGTCCTTTCTTTCTCCTTCTCTATCCCCAGTGCTGTTCCTCCACTATCCATCCTCCCTCCCAATAGTTTTTTTTTATTTTACTTTTACCTGGCTCCACCGTTCAACCACATCAAAGAAACTTCACCGCAAAAGATACTTTCTCGCTTTTTTTAAATGTATATCGAAAAAAGTAACATTTTTTTTCAGTGTGTCTGGCCCCCTACTACCTACCAGTCTCGTTCCTTCCACAAACAGTGTAGTATCCCTATCTCGTCACACGTAGCACGTTTCGCATTTGTTCTCTTGAGAGGTTCTTCGAAACGTGATTTCTAACGGTCTTTAGTTTGTTTCTCACCTTCAATGCATAAGCTATCGGAATCCATTTTAGGTGAGAAGTACTCTAAGGGTCTAATGGATGGGTGAGAGAAGCAGACGGAAGAGAAAATGGAAGAGCACTTAAAATGTAACGAGAAAGTGGTTGGTTGCTGCTGTCTGTCCCAAAATCTCCTTTCTGTTGGTGTTAAACAGTGGTAGATTGTAGATTGAGTGTGAATCTCAAGTAATTGAGTCTAGCAGCAGGTACTACATGCTCTAGTAGCAGTTAATCACAAACGTTTGAGGATATTTGTAGCAGTACTTTTGATTAGCAAAACGCAAACGGATCTTAGAGGGAAATTTCTCTATTACGAACATAATGTGACACTCAGACGTTCATAGATCGTTAATGTAGCACCGATACAATTAAGATTTTGGCCTAAGGGAAAGGTGATTGTGTTTCTTACTCAGAAATACAATCTTGTGGGCGCTGTCCAGTTTGCAAATAGACGTGGTGTTGACAGCATGGGGAATATTCAGTCTTTTCTCAAGAGCGCATTACTTTGTGTCGTACTATTTTGCAAGTGTACACTCAGTGTTTGTAGAAAGTGGCAAAAGTTCCACAATGCAGCAGTAAACAATCAGTGTTTCATACCAATTTAAGATCAACATTTAACTTGTTTTGCCGTCTCGTATTACTACATTGTGTAATTTGGTAAATTATAATGAGTAATCTTTTTCCCTATCCATCAGATTAGCACGAGCCATCTCGTACTAATTTCTTTAGCCATATTTTATTAACCTCATTGTATATCTCCCTGACTGATCAAAATATGTTATCCATTTGAAAAGAATATAGGAAAGAACTGTTTACATTGATTCAGAAAAAAATCCTAACTCATCTGAAAACTAAATTAGTTTATGTAAAATAGGATTAAACTACCGTAGTACTTTGCAAATACACTGTATTTTAGACGACAGTTCATTTCTTATCATGTAAAAGTGTGACCGATTGGTTTAAGCTACCTTGTGCTCAAATTTCTCCACTGCTGTTTCTGTGCCTGAGAGCCAGAACCGCATAAGTCCAATTTTGGCCTAAACTTGATTAATGCAATGTAAGTTATTATTTAGTTTCGATATTTAAAAGGAAATAGTTTTTATTTTTATTTTTTTTCTCGAAAGCAATGATTTGTAACTTACGTGGTTCTGGTTCTGAGGAACAATTTTTACACCACTGTGTACAATTATTTTTCTCTCAGCACGTGTTCTAGAGTAGAATGAATAGCACAATTCATTCTTGTGTTGCAAGGAAAGGTCGAACACATACGAGGTGGAACGTATATAAAGATAGTAGATTGGAATTAGTTTTTCGAAAATTATGTCCAGTTGTGATAAACCCTTTTCAAAAGATAATTAAAGATATTTGACGGATGATATACTAATGTTTCATGTTTTCGTTTATCGTTACGCTAAATAGTGAAACAAGATGCCGGACTTCCGGATTGAAATTCGGTCGATGGCCGTTGAGCGCAGTAGTTCAGAACACACTTTAATAATAATAATAATAATAATAATAATACACTGTAAAGTCCCGTTCTTGGAAGCTCACATGCTCGTTTATAACGTTAATAACAAATGAAATGTCGAATATATACCTTATTTAAGAACAGTGTAGTTTATGGAATTTACAGCACTTGAAGGAGTGTTCGATCCATTTTCGTCTTTTTTTTTCTTTTTCTTTTTTGAAATTTTTTAAAAACACACAGTATTATTTCAATGGTTTCTAAATCATTCCGAAGAAAGAATTTGCACGAAATTAATTCATGGTGAAGTAACAATTCATTTTGTTCGTTTCATTAATTTATTTACGTAATTAAATGTTTTAATTAGAATCTTCTGACAAGTATTGAAACCCATTAATAGAACTTAAGTCATGTGTCACATATACTGTATTTGTTCTAAATATAATTTATTCTCTTACGGTATGAATATGTAAAGGATGCTTTTGTGAGTATGAGATGCGAAAAAAGTAAGGTACTATCGTCATATGTTCATCTTCCCCTACACGAAATTAAAGGTTGTCAAAGACCACCTCCTCCTCTCTTCTTTCAAAAAAAAAAAAAAAAAAAGAAAAGGTAATTCCTAATTTCTGTAACGGTTCTAGCGTAGCATTCCATTTGAAGTTTGACATTAAATGTTGGTCCTCTCGATTTCTTAAGTGGTCTTCGGGTTGTAGCGTGATTGCATTCTTTCTTCTATGTTAATCCTCATGAGAATTCGAAAGAAGATCATGATAGCATTTTCCCGGAATTACAACAGAGTCCTTTGGGGGACATTGGAGTATAGAATCATTAATCTGTTACAGCCATTGCATTAATCTAGCTCTTCCTACCTTTCAACGATTAAAAACGTTGCTGAAAAGAGGGACGGGTCATTGCAGCCATCAATGTTATTGGGTACACGCTGTGTTGATAAAGAGTTTATCTACTCCGGGACGTCACCACTGGGCTCTTTCCTTCCTCTCTAAAATTTCATCCGTTGGTCGATTAATAACAAAACTGCTGAAAATTCAAAATCATTCGCAACATTTTCATGCACTAAACGATAAATAGTTAAAGAAACCTTTATAAAAAGATTATAACCCTTCATATAAACATACATTATTATAGAGTATAGGATTTATTTTTCGACAAACTATAAAATGTTATGGTTAGTTCGCTGTGATTTCTTATTATAATGAACATTTATGTATTCGAACACAATGTGCATTAACCCGTTGTAAACATATTCCTTTCCGTCCAGAAATTAAGGGTTAGTAGTATTAAAGTAAATATTTTCGTTTTATCATTGTTTGAAGACAATATTTTGAACGTTTTAAGATATTTTTGAAAATGTTTACTAAAGTTTTGAATATTTGTGGAGAAATTTAGAAACATTTTTCTGGGGAGCAATTTGTGAACATTGTGTGTGGCACAATTGTGAACATGAAGAATAATTGGGCAGAAACTTGGTAATACTTTTTTTTTAAGGTTTCATTAGTTATAAAATATGTGAGACACCTTACTTCTTACCTCCAATACATATATCTTTTGATGGTGCTTTAAATAAGGATGTGTATATACATACACATTCGTTATACGCATTTTTATACTCCCTATGCACAGACACTAAGTTGCAGAGATGTGTTCAAAATGTAGTGAAACAAAAGTGATGTTTGTCTACAGATAAGCCTGCGTATAACATTTGGGGTTAAAAAAAAGTCCCTTCTAAAATAATGTAAAGTGTGAAATTTCTATGAATGAGAGGTACTGTATGTTCTTGTGATTTTATCCATAGATTCCCCCTACCCCTTAACACATTACCAGATCAACGTTCTGAAGGAGTTCCAATATTGATTGCATAATCAATGTATGTTTAAAAGCTTGAGGTAAAGTGCAAGATGCTTGTAGAGTTCTTGGAATACCAGTATTTAGAAATATTAGTAAAAAAAATAAATAAATAAATAAATAAAGTCTGACCACATGAGAGGGAAGCAGAGAAGGGAACGATGCTAATAATGAAACACGTGACAGATGGTTCTTTTCTATTTCTCTCTCATTTTTGTAAAATGATTAATACGTTTCAATCAGAGAACATAGAAAAACGCACACGAAATAAATAAAAGAACAGGAAGACAGGTCAGTTAAAAAAAAAAAAAATGTTAGAAAACGTTTCGATAATCAAGATTATAAAAGCGATTACATTGAAACGCCTGCGTCAGATAAACCTCAATCCATGGCTTCGTTTCCATGGAGATTGAAAATCCTGACGCCGCTCAACATAAGTGTTTCCAACTTTTGTCCTTATGCGCTCATTGCGTTCTGTTTGGTCAGTTCTCAAAATCTCTCGATTCACAATTGTAATCTTGTCAGTTAATCAATGCATTTAAAGCCATAATTATGCGTTGTTTTCACTTTTTCCATGCTGCGACCTCGTCATACGTGGTAAGAGAGTGTACGTTTGTCTTAATATGTTGTATTCGCTCCCGTTTTTAATGGGCAAGAAAGAAGGATGTTTGTAAGGATAGTAACGTTGTATCACTGATTTCTGTACTCCATGACCCCATCTTACCCCCAAGTTTATTAATGCTATTAGCGCCTGCATCGTGCAAAACATCTTACATGTAGCTTTCCAGATATAATAAATTCTGATCGAAACTAAGCTTAGTACATCGATAAGAGTGTCTACCAAAACCACTAAAGAACTTCTTGTACTGTACGTGCAGTAACAAGGCCGAAATGGTCATTTACTTGGGAGAGGGAGTCTCACGTACAGAGATAGAGAGTAGTACAAGTATTGCTGTGAGCTACTGCTTGTATATTCCTCATAGCATGAGTGAAAAAGCGTTAGCGTACCGTGCATAAGGTCTGTGGTTCGACGCTGTTATCGACAAGAAATGTTTTTTTTTTTAAGTATGTGCAGAGATTTTGCTTCAGTATAATGGTACCTATTATTTATGCGATTTCTGTAGTGTTCATCTTATTTATATAGAGACGTACATATATTGCAAATAATTATTTACTTATAACGTTTTCTAAATATATGAACTGTCATATATTCCACATTACATATTCTTGTACGAGGAATAACATTCCATAGTTTCGTTGAAGATATAATTTGTTCTCTGTATTTTCAGCCAAATATATTTGGATCCTTATTTAATCCTTGCAAAATAGCAATCGTAGAGGCTTGTTTTCTTTATTCTTTATATCTTCAATCGTTTATTTTGTTTACAAAGTTACTTTTCTTGTGTAAACTACATTTTTTAATACCGCCGCGGTCAATCTGCAAAGTGGATCAATGAATATATGCTGTACTTCACTTTTAATGTTTTATTTCAGCAGAGGAAAGAATCTTCTCAAGGCTTTTATTTAGAAAAAGACCTTATCATCATCTTTTTTTATATATATAATTGTGCATACTGTTTCTTAAGTGCTTCGTAAAAGTAATAACGTTTTGTTTTGTTTTTCTTCTTTCAGGTCCTCTGCCGAGAATCGAATCGAATATTTTCGCTCAATCAGACTCATTTAGATGCACACATACACACCAGAAGCCAGGATAGCCGACTGATGACGTACTACGACGGAGCACAAGTGATACCAGATCAGGATGATCCTTTTTGTTGGTATTGAGGATATGTTTACCGTATATGACCATTCACTTAAATGTTTAAAGAAAAACAAACGAATCCAGTGGTAGACACCAGAACAAACATTTCAGAGAGGAGAACATCATGCTATCAGTGTTTAGTTTGGTCCCCGTCCTGCCTAAGCACCCCCTCCTTTCCTCTCTGAGACTTATATTTACATGTTGTCAGCCAATTTCCGGACTTAACAAAAATGGAAGTAGATAGATCAGTGTGTATGTGTGTGTATTTTGATGTGTTATTGTTCATTGGCACTGAAGGGCGGGGACTTGTTTTTTTTTTTAAATATTAAACAATGTACTTACAGAAGCTTTAAGAAAAATAGTGGAGTGTAAAAAAAAAAACGCGAAAATTAAGTGTTAGTGATGATTTGATTGTGTTCATTTTGTTAAAACAAAAAGAAAGCACACATCCACATCTGCCAGCCCAGCCCAAGATGATGAAAGGACCCAAGTGTCTGAAAATACATGTAATCTACGTCAAGAAGACAGTGTTGTTTTTTTAAAATCCTTCCTCATCCTCGAAGTTCCTGCGGCTAGATTTTAATCAAACTTCAAACTTTGGTATTAAGACATTAAGATGAAGGTTTATTAAGACATTGCAGCACGTTTACTTTTAAAACTGCTGTGTGAAACAAAAGAAGTCTGACTTTATGGTGAACCCTCGTATGTTTGTTTATTCCTCTGTTGACACGCCCCGTCCTTGTTTTTGTTGTGGTCATTGTTTCTTTGCTGTTGCTGCTGTTGATAAAATAAATAAAAATTAGTTAAAAAAAAAAAAGAAATATAAGTGAATAAAAATGGGCGATAAAACAAATAAGGTGTGCGATGGTTGTTCTTTGGTATAGTTTAGCCCGTAATATGCCTAGTTGTACATAGTTGCGACAGAACGAGGGGTATGTTTCGCACATCAGGGAATATAAAAATAAACTGTGGGTATAAACTTGAAAAATAAAGACAAGAACATCGTTATATGGAAAAGGAAGAAAATTATTCCCTGAAGTAAAAAAAAAAATATGCTGCTTTTATGCGTGTGCGCGTGTGTGTATATATGCATATAATTCTTCTGCCGCGTATTATTATGTTGTTATTTTTCCTGCAGTCAGCAAGCGAAGGACTTATATGAGCCAAGCAAGAGTTTTTTTTTTTAAATGAAACTGTTTTATTTGCAAGTGGTCAGTGGTTCCTTTTTATCGACATTGAAACAGCTCATTATTATAAAAAAAAATATTATAAAGAAAAAAATGTGTTGGATTTTATATATAAATATATAATATACTTACCGTAATGTTTTTTGCTCCAGGTCGTTGTTAACTTGCAATGTGTTCTATTTTTGTTCTTTGTGATCTCGACTTGTTCGCTACTATTGCTATTTTTTAAAAAATAAATAAAAGATCTGTGTCATGGGGGACAGTTTGGCTTAAAACAAATGTTAGGGAAGTTAGTGGAGGAATGTCTTTTTCATGTATTTCCTCCCCTTTTTTGTGGCTTTTGTGAAGAATGGTTTCTGAAGTTTAAATTTTTCTTCAATGTTCCTTTTATTTTCCCTTTTGTAAAAAAAAAGAAAAAAGTATATAAATCGGGAAAGAAACAAAACACTGTTGAAGCATCAAATTAATGTGATTGAAATATTTTTTTTTGTCCCTAATTTTGTTTCGTTACTGCTTTTTTTTTATTTTTAAAGAGAAGAAATACATCTATGTAGACAAATGAATTAGTGTGTTTGAATATTGAAATCTTCGAACATCGAGATCAGATTTTCTCTCTGTTTGTGTGTGTGTGTCGTTTCTAGAGTATTTTCCTTCTTGTTTTTCTCTTCTTATTTTTAATTATTATTATTATTATTGTTATTATTATAATTAGTTTTTTTTTCTGTTCGGATTCCATTTTCTGTTCCGAACTCTTTTAAAGAAAAAGGTCCAGGGCATTCAGGGTGACAAGAGGTATTTTTTCATGTCTTTTCTTAGTCGTTTATTTCTGTTTCAAAAATGAAACCCTTATATCGATAAATAGTGCTGTTCTGTTACACATTAGGGTTCAGATATAATATTTGACTATCATGAAATTAAAAGCAGTACTGAAACTTTTATAAAGAATAACATTTCTTAATTTTTTCCTAATATTTATTCTTGCTGTAGGGAAAGTTGGAATAGAGTGTGCGGTGTATTAAATTTATCATAAACGCAACAGCCGAAAATTACTCTTCTAAGTACGTCACTTGACGAATGAAGTACTCGAGACGTGGCTATTTTTGAAATGATCATTTGTTTTCGAGATGGGACCAACATGTTGGTTTGGCGTTCAGATTAGATTATCCAGATCATGTTTGTTAGATTTAATTCATTATTTTGTTTACTTGTGCAAATATAGAAGCTTTGATACAATTTTATTTTATATAAAAACTGACTTTGTTTCCATCCCTAACAATATATTTGCGAAATTTTGATTATTTACTGCTAGACCCGAAAATGTCAAAATATTAATTTTTTTTTCATGAAACAGGTTTACATTCAATAGTAAAGCAACGTAATATCTACGGAACAAACCATTGACAAACAGATCTTTCACCAATGTTATTTAAAGTATATTTCTAAATCACAAAGCACAAGAAGCTGTAACCTACGAACGTAGCAATCAGCCGTGATCATGAAAAACAAAAGATATGAATTCTTAGATAGCAGATAGCCTAGTGAATCGCCACACACAATTGAGTATACAACAGTTTTGTCACCTTTGACCAGAAGGTACTATGTCCACTTCAGCCACTTTAAAAAAAAAAGTTTTAAAGTTTGAAGTTCTATTTAAAGTCTGTATAAAATAATTTCATTTCTAAGACTTCGAGCCACTTGGAAGTCGTTTTGTGAGATATTATTTTCGCAATTGATGCCCTTCAGTATTCAAGACCTTTAACTGCAATATTAACTCCATTTTGCAAAAAGCGGAAATAGTACCTTCTGGTTCCAATGTGACTGTATGTTGGATACATTCACACGGAATTAATTTAAACGGAAAGAAAGTAACCTAATATGCATCAGAAAAATTAACTCTTTTTCGTGGTTGTAGATATTAGATTCTGCAGAATAAACTTTCTAAATTGAGAAGATAAAATTATGTTACTCCAATAAAAGGTATAAAATTTGTAGTAAAACAATTCATATCTTAATGTTCATCATGTATTAACTGCTAGTTTAGAACTTAATAACAATGTTTTGCGCAGAAAATCTACAAAATTGTCATCACATTTTGTTACGCAATGTTTCGAATGGAACGACGTTGGCTATTATTAACCTTGGTTCAGAAATAATATGATGCAACGTAATAAAAATAAATTAAGTTTCCAAATTTGACGTACAACTATAGATAATGGGTGAAAAACAATGACATGTTGAGACCGAGCTAGTTAAAATAAAAACTAATGATATGAACCAAGAAAGTATTGATTCGTAATTTTCTTGTACCCGAAGAGCAAAAAGCCAATCTTCTTTTGCCTGAACTCTTTATTTAAGTATTTTAATTGAAAATCTTCAACGATTGGCTGAATTTAAAGAAGTTAAGTAAAAAATGGAACACACACACACATTTCGAAAGTTCCCTCACGTTCCTTCAATGTGATCTAGACCCGTTGATTTGAATGTTATCCTTCTATAACATTTCGTTAAATCGATTTTTGAACCCAGAATGTAACGGATTGATGCAAAACAGAAGTATGGAAAAAAAAATAAGTAGCATTTTTTAAAAAATAATTATTATATAATTGATACTTAGGATGCCACGATATTCAAAGTTGGTCAGTTTAAATTGAATGCATTAAATCTTAGTGCTAAAAGTAAAATATAATCATGAATTGAGTTGCGTTTTTTTTTTCATTGATAAATGAATTTTTGGACAGAAGTTCCGAGAAATTCGTGACGAATATTTAGTATTAAATTTTATTATTCCAATTATTTTCTTTTTTAATTTCCTGAGTATTAACATGTTTTAATTCGTTGTCAGGGACAACAGAACAGCACTAGGTTGAAAGAGAAATCAACTCAAAATAATTTAAATTTAAACACATGCTATTCTCAAATAATGTACTTAAAAAAAAATCTTATTTTCACATGTGGATGATTTCTGTTGATTTTTCACCTTTTAGGATATGCTTTCTCTCGTAAAGTGCCATTCTATTACTTAAGGGGGAAAAGGGGAAAAAACAGTGTTAATAATGAAACTGTGCCATCTATTGGTAGTGCAGTGAACTATTTAAAGCACAAATTCTCAATTTATGTTTTGGTATCTTCTGTCAGAACACTCTAATGCATTTTTAAAAGTCTTAAAATAAAGTATTTAATTTATATCTGAGAGAACTACGACATTAAAAAAAACAACAAAAAAACAAGGATTTGTTCCTAAATATAATTTCCCGATGTTTTTCAATTATTTTTTTATAGCGTAGTATTCTTTTTGTTTCAAGTGTTGAAAGCTGTGGCAGGTCGTTGTATAAAAAATAAATTTGTGTTATTTAAAAGAAAAAGAATATAAGACAAACACTGTATTTTTCAAAAAAAAAAAAAAAAAAAAAGAAGATATATATGTATTGTTGAAAGTGAGAACTATGTTTGGATTATGGTTACTGTAAATGCCTTGTGTCAGTAAAAAAAAAATACAATGATTAAAAAATGCTGTGTTACGGGGAGTATATAAAAAAGTCCTAAAATTGTAAAAGAAATATAGTTACTTAGTGTATAAGTGAAGATGATAACAAATGTTTTGTATAGATAATAGAAACAGCGCCACATTTGTGAAAGAATGTTATATTTCAAAGGAAAAAGAATTTTACTTATATCTTCCGCAAATTTTAAATACAAATACCCTTTCCTTGTTTTTCCTATCTATCCTTATACACCAAGAATGTTTCTGTATTGCCTGTTACGGTTCTTTAGCAGCCTTCCAATTAATACCAGAGTACGCGAGAATTCTGGTTCGCTCCTTAGACGTAGTGAAATAAAATTGAACGTAATTAATAATGATGATGCGATTGATTCCGATAGAAAGTACAGGAAAAAAGAGGCCAAGAGTGATTTCTTTTTCATGCAACATTGAAGTTAGTTTTGAATTATATAAAACAAAAAAGGATTTTCTTCAATATTTTAATTTGAAATTAAATTACGAGGAATTTTTAATTACGGTACATGTGTGTTGGGATGCAATTTTTTATTTTAATACTTTTCAACATAAATCTTTGGAAAAACGCTTACTAATTGTATTACATTACATCTTGTTTACGATAATATCTATATTCATTTCGTGGAACTGTTGAATAGAACTCTGTCCCGTTCGCTCGTTTAACACATTGGGAAAGGAAATGGGAAAGTGCTAAAGAATCGTATCTTGGCGATGGATTCACAAGTCAGAGACACTATTACAAGGAACAGTCACAAAATTATCCGCAATGTTATGTTATTGTGTACCGTAGTACAAAGTACAAAACAAACCATTTACATCATTTTTCAACAGGATGCCCTAGCTTCTGAACATACATGTTCAACCTGTCAGAAAGATTTTGAATCCGTGTAGAAAAGCAAGCTTCATGGCCTGAAGTAAATTGACAATCTACCATTTTTCAGTTCTATCATAAACAATACGTGCATGATAAAGTTGATACAATTAAACAAATCAAGAAAACAATATTAGATACGTTTTGATTATATTATGGGTTACATAACATTACAAGTAGTCAGAAAATTTTGTGAAACAAAAAGGAGCAAGTGTTGGACAGTCAGATCAAATTCATTACATATATCTTGTAATGAACCTTGCCTCCACACATTAATAGTAAATGGACATCTAGTTTTGGCAGAAATTGACACAGGAGCAGCTGCCAGTATAATGTCAGTAGAGATGTTTAATAAAATCAAGGGACACGAAAAAATAATACCAATTGAAACAAAACTGTTTGCGGCGAATGGAGACAAAATGATTACGCATGGTATTGTGAATCTGGAGGTAGAGCTAGCCAAAAAGGTATGGTCCACGAACTTTTATATAGTTAAGGCTCCTATAAAGCATACGTTAATAGGTAGAGATATCATTAACAAGTTATGGCCAAATTGGAAACAGTTTTTTGGATCAGACACCATAAATGGTATGAATCAGGTGGACAGGGAAATAAGAGGTAGTACTGAGGAAGTTTCGGATGTGAACTTAAGAGATCTTATTCTCACTAATTATGCGGATGTGTTCAACGACAGTATACTTAAGCCGATTAGGGGTTATAAAGTAACAATACCAATTAAAACTGATGCTATTCCAATTTTTCGCAAACATTATAATGTACCGTATAGTTTAATGGATAAAGTTAAAGCAGGATTGCAAAAACTACAAGATCAAGGAATCATTTCACCCGTTTCATATGCTGAATGGGCCACACCCATTGTGGTGGTTCCGAAAAAACAAACAGGTGAAATCAGAATCTGTGCAGATTTCAAAACAACTGTTAACACCGTTTTAAAAAACATGGCATATCCACTTCCTACATTGGATGATTTAATAGCCAAATTACAGGGAGCAGACACATTTGTTATTCTTGATTTGAATCAAGCATACCTACAGCTGGAATTAGAAGAGCAAGCAAAAAAGTTACTGGTATTAAATACCCCATGGGGGCTTTTTGAAAATAATCGTTTAGCCTTTGGTTTAACATGTTCACCTTTTATATTTCAAAAGTTTATGGATACCACACTATCAAAGTTTCCTTTCGCTCAAGCATATTTAGATGATGTTATCACCTGTGGGAAAGGAATTCAACAATGCTATGAAAGGACGTGTTTGGTATTGAATAAATTTCGGGAACTAAATATAAAGGTTAAACAATCTAAATGTCAATTTTTTAGTAAACAAGTGGAATACTTAGGACACACACTTACGGCAGAAGGATATAAACCTATAGATAAACATCATCATGCTATTATTAACTGTCCTGAACCAAAAAATACACATCAACTGAAATCCTTTTTAGGTATGCTTACTTTTTTTCAAAAGCATGTTCCAAAGTTAACTCCTCAACTTTATCATTTAAACAAATTGTTACAAAAGAATCACAGATGGGAGTGGACCTCAGTTCATCAACAAGAGTTTCTGAGAGCGAAGAAGTTGATAAAAGAGTGTAAATGTCTCAGTATTTTTGATCCATCAAAAGATGTTGTTTTAATAACGGATGCTAGCCCGTATGGGTTAGGTGTGCAATTATGCAATAGAACCAAAGAAGGGAAGCTACAAACTGTGGCATGTGCGTCCACTATTTTGTCATCATCCGAGGTCAATTATAGTCAATACGAAAAAGAGGCGCTTTGTTTAGTTTGGGGTGTAAAAAAATTTCATAAATATCTATTTGGTAGGCAATTCGAAGTAAACACAGATTCACTACCTGTCAAACTTATATTTGGAGAAAATAAACAATTACCATCTTCCGCACATCCACGCCTACTACGTTGGGCATTATTTCTATCCGGATATAATTATATTATACATTATAGTAAACATGTACAAGTGGCGGATTGCCTGTCTAGATTACCTATAGGAGAATCAACTGGGGATTCAGAACAAAGTCAATGTTACAATGTACATTTTAATGAACAATCTACAATAGTAAAAGAGTTGGCTGAAGAGACTCAGCGTGATTTAGTATTAAATCAAGTATTTCAATGGGTTAAGGAGGGTTGGCCAAATACTATACCCAAAAATGACCAACAACGATGTTATCGTGATTTCTTTCGACGTAAAGAATTAATAACAATTCAAAATGATTGTTTATTATTTGGTCAGCGTTTGATAATCCCACCCAAATTCAGACGACAGATATTAATTGGCCTACATCATCAGCATCTAGGTATTGAACGAATGAAAGCGATTACTCTGGCCTATTACTGGTGGCCTGGAATAGATATGGAATTGCAAGCTCTTGTCAATAGTTGTGTTCCGTGTCAGGAGATGGGAAGGACAAACAATCTACGATGGTATAAAAGTTGGGCGACTCCTACAAGGCCTTGGGAACGGATTCACATTGATTTTTTTTTATTTTGCTGGTCAGAAATTTTTATTATGTGTGGATAGCTACTCTAGATGGTTGGAAATACGTCACATGAAACTGTGTACAGCTAGAGAAACTATTCATATGTTAGAATCAATCATGAGTGTTTTTGGGCTACCATATATTATTGTAAGTGACAATGGTCCTCCATTTACAAGCTTTGAGTTCGAAAACTGGTGTCACGAAAACTGTATTCGACTCTTACACGCCCCGCCTTGGCATCCTCAGAGCAACGGTCTTGCGGAAAGACATGTGCAGGATGCCAAGGTGATGTTAAGACGTATAGCCAGAGACCAAGTTAACCCAGACTGGAGACAGATAATTCAAAAAATACAATCTAACATAAGATTCGCAAATACTCAGTGTTTGGGTAATAAATCTCCCGCGGAGGTTATGTTAAGTTACAAACCAAAAACTGGTTATAACACTTTATATCAACAGGTAATCTCTAAACGAGCTTTTAATAAGTTAGAAGATCAAAAATGGAATCGAGCTCAAATCGGTGATTATGTGTGGATCAGAAACCAAGATAATCGAAATCCTCGCTTCATCAAAGCTAAAGTATGTAAGACTCTAGGTAACAGAATGCTAATAGTAAGTCATAATGACAGAAGGCAGAAAGTACATTGGCATCAATGTAGAAAATATGTACCTTCACATATGCAGAAAACGGAGGAATCCACTTCTTATTGGTGGAAAGAAGAGGACCCCGAACAAAACAAAATGAATGAAGAAAATCTAAGCCCTCGCCGTTCTTCAAGGACACGTATTCCTAAAAAACACTTTCAATGCGAAGGATATTGATAATTTGTACAGCATTAAAACTGATTTGAGTTCAGTCATCAAATAAGAAATATAAATGGTAGTGAGGGTAGAACTAATCAAGTGCAATTTAGTTTTGTTCTGTTTTTAAAAGGTGTGAATAATTTGGTTGATAGTGATTTCTGAACGGAATTAGAGTTCCAGGAATCGGAATCGCTTAATGTAGGAACTTATGAGCATGAGAAAGATAAACCTAATTTAGTATAAATGGTGAACGGAATTAATTCAGTATACGCCTACCTTGAGATTAGGAATATTGTGTGAATTTGAAAGCTTTGTTTACCGTGATGTTATAAGATTCGGTTATCAGGAATCAACTGAACTTATTTTAATCCAGGTGATGTATTTTGATGAAGATGGAACTGTTTCATGATAACGGATACAAATCTTCTAATTGTGTTTCTTGTTCAAGGTAAGCCGGTATAAGGTGTTACTTCAAAGAGAAGGTGAAGTTGATAAAGTTGAAACAATTAAACAAATCAAGAAAACAATATTAATTAAACGAATGCACTATTTCATACTAAAAGGCAAATTTAGCTTTATGCATTGTCTGAGGTTGTTTATATTGTTTCCTATGTCACTATTGTTTGGCAGACATGTTTGGTTTCTTTTATAATATAGAATTAAGTGGAATAGAAAGAGAGCTTCTGTGGATTATTGGAAAATCCGAATAAAATATGAAATGCTGTCAGCGGGTACACTTCAGAAGGTAAACTGTATCCATGTCCTTTTATCTGTAAAAGACCATATGGAAAATTAGCACGTATGCCTCTTGTAATATGGTTATGTATGGATGTTAACTACTGATGAGCAATGTATGACGGAGACATCAGATTCTCTGATTAAATGATGGATAATGACATTCTCTTTAATTTGATGAGTTTGCAACAGGTTTCGTCATAAGATTTTAAACACTCGGCTATTCTTTCGATATTCCACCAATATAATACCAAGTAGACAGTGCAGAGCCCACGTAGGATGAATTTCGTCATCTAAAAGCAACACATTACTACAGGAAACGCATTACTCTTCCCTCATTTTCCTTGGTGCAGCGTTAGAGATCAAAGGACCTTTAATCATAACTGCCTGTCTGGTCCACAAATATAATTTAAATTAAAAAAGCTAGTTTTTATTCAACTTCCGTAATACATATTTCCGTGACTGTACCCGCGTTAGATATAGCAGCTTACGGTGTACAAGGCGCTCGTACATTCAGGTGCGTACTTTACATTAATTGTATTCGCCTTTGTGGCTCGTTTAAGTTGGTTTTAAACAGTAACTACGAATCATAATCATCCTATGTAGGCATATATCGTGGATTAAGTAACTTCAGTGTTGAGCTAGATAGCACTCTAAAATGTCATTTGGAAAGCTCTACAGTTTTCAAGAGAACATCGAAAACAATACAAAATAAACTTCTACAATGCATGTTTGAAGTATGCCTTGAAGAAATTACTCAAGATATGGAGGAGGCAGAAATTCTCTCATTATAGCAGATGAGAAGTGGCGTAGCAAACATATTTCAAATGGTTATTGTATATAGGTACATTGCAAATAGTAGCCTAGTTGAATTATTTTGGAATTCCCTTACTCCTTCTAAATACGATGCTCAAAGTTTTGCTTTTTGTATCATTGAGGAAGTTCGTCGTCACGTTGAGAAAAATATAGATATTCATTAGTTGATTTCACAAACAGGAATTTAATTTGGTTCGATTTGCACTTAAACATCAAGTGTAATGTTTTTGCAACTGCTTTGAGTCATTTTCTATTTTATTCATTGAAAATTTTGTTTATAAACTTCCGTAAATATCGGGTTATGAGTCGCCACTGCCATTTAGAAATAGAGTTCTAATTGATTCCATGTTAATCACTACAATCTGCTGTTTTGACTTTAGTGTGTTGCTATCATTGGTCTTTAATATTATTATTCTTTATAATAATAATGTAACATTTTGTGCACCACCAAATATCCAGACCATGAGCCGCCACTAGCCAGGAGTTTCCTAAGCTCGTAATATAAGGGTCAGAAGAATACACTAGATATAGCCTAGATTTGTGAATTTTGTGCTGAGATTCACTCTCAATTCTCTCTTAGTCTCGTTCTGGGCATCTTGACTTCTTCAAAGAGCTATCCAATAGATATCATTAATCACTTCTTGTGGCTAGAAAAATAACTTGTGCATTGTTCTTACAAATTGTAGTGTTCCAAATAATGTTTCACAGACTTTTCGTTAGTTCAAAATGGTTCGTGGTGTCCTCAAATCTTGCAACGTTAATTTAACTCTTTTTCCCGACGTCCCACAATGATGACATTTTGCACAGCAACGTAAGTCTGGTGACAATACAATATTCTATTGATACTTTCATATATTTCTAAATATTTATATATTTTAAAAGTATATTTTTAATACGGACTTCTTTATTCTAAAATAAACGCTAGCCTGTAATGAAGTGATGTTTGGTTGCAGAACACTAAGATCTGGATCACTAGACATTAGCTTGAGATAAAATATACGAACACCGAAATAACTCTAAATAAAAAATAATAAAATTTTTAAAGACATACTTTTCTTAAATCATTCGTACTAGAAAGTAAGAAAAAAAAATGTTTATGCATGACTATAAAGAAAAGCATTGGGCGCGCCAATTCAAAAATTTATAGTGACTGTATATGAGAGCGCCCCATGTTTTTCTTTTTATACATGCATAAACAAAATTATTTTTTACTTTTTAGTACGAATTATTTAAGAAAAGTGTGTCTTTAAAAACTTTTTAAAATTATTTTTATTTTAAGATAAGTTCGAAAGGCATATTTTGCAATAGTGTAAAACAATGTTTCTAAATTATCCGAGACCACTTCGTTGACTCCTGATGAAGATAAATAATGTTAGCAAGTGCAGGATTTTGTAAGCAGTGGTTCTGAACCAGCGTGCTCTGATATTCGATCGAGGATTTCTCAAGTGGCAAGCTTTTACTAACGTGGAAACGGTTCTGGTTGCTAGTAGAACAACCTAGGGAAGAACTCTATTTCACTCTTTGGAGGTTACAATTGCCGAGACTTGTACCGTATCATGTGCCGGGAAATGAAAAAGGGTGAGAACTATTGCTATCAGGAAACGTCAGGCTGCATTTCAATCATTTGTATATCCAGGGGTGGATTTCGGTTTCATTTTTTGGCCTGGCCCACTGCTTGGAAGGGGTACATTTTTGGGATAGTATAACGGGTCATTAGACAATAATAATTATTATTATTTTGCTTCATTGGGCTAGGAGTTTGGAAACTTTTGAGTTTTGACCCTGCGAGGCCAGTCCAGAGCCGAAATCCACACTTGCGCACTTTAGCTTCCCCAGAAATTATGCTCTGACCCTAGCAGTAGTTCAAACTCACTTGCAAATATGAGTAGCTTACTCTTCGTGCCTTGTTTTTCATATCTGTCAATGGATAAAGATAAAATAAATTGTAAGGGAGGTAACAATCTGTCATGGACTAGACACTAGAATTTCATTCTTTCCTGCTGAGAGATAAGCTCAAGAATGGATTAAATCTGGTCGCCACTCAGCAAGCAACAGACATCACCCCCTGTGACCGAAATCCAGAAAGAGGCTATAAAAATATTCCAGTATAGTTATGATTTTTAGCAAACTAAATTTCTCGTAAGACGAGTAATTTATACTTACGCGTTTTCTTTTAGTTGTAACTGATAAGTTTTTCCATTGCATATTGTTTCATAAGGTTTTTTAATTTTCATTTCGAGGACCACTCTGCAGGAAATAAATTTGTGTAGGAGCATTTTTTCTCATCTTCTCGCCTAAAATTTGACATTACGGCTTCCCTTTCGTTATATACAGGAAAAATAACACCGACAAAACATTTTCATGGGATTCCTAATATGAAAACAAAAAAAGATAAATCTTTCATTTCAACCATATAGACTTCCGAAAGCGTGGAAAAATTATTTTTAGAGCTTGATATTTCCAAAACGACGAACAGAACTGAGACGTCATGGTGCCCCCAAATACTTCAAACCTAGGAATACTATATTTCAAGAGTGAAAATCCGGAACGCTACCAATTTACGAAAATCTTTGAAATATGCAAAATAAAAACAGGGTTAAACACTTTAATTAATATCTTTGTGTTAAAAACCATCAATTTTATATCCAACACTCTGCACCTAGGTAATCGCAATGAAAA
The DNA here is from genome assembly GCA_022664845.1 of Lepisma saccharinum. Taxonomy (NCBI): domain Eukaryota; kingdom Metazoa; phylum Arthropoda; class Insecta; order Zygentoma; family Lepismatidae; genus Lepisma; species Lepisma saccharinum. The sequence goes on from JAGDQP010008986.1 coordinate 52,388, forward strand.
TGATACTACTTCTAAAATTGTTAAAATATTCCCTGTTCCAAGTACATTGTTGTGTAAAAGGAAGAAAAAGTTAAAAAAAATCTACAATCAATAGTACAAAAAAAATACATTTTCCCACCTCATAAGTTTTTATTTTGTTTAAATTTCTAAACACTTCTCAATGTTGTCTTGCCGATTTCACTAAACAAAGTATACATTTTTCTTGGCATTGTTATGGTCCGCGGAAAATTACCAAGAAATTCAATCGGTGATTCAAATATCTCCGAAATAGGAGGTTGATAAAAACAAAGGGTAATAGCAGAATATATGTTGAGCAACAAAACGTTTTTTCCCCAGCTAAATGAATTAGATGTTTAGTTCAGTATTAAGGTGAATTGAATCGTGAACTTCAATTAAATCATTATTCTATGTAGTCAAGACTTTTTAAAAACTTTGAGATGCCATACTCATTAACTGAAGTGAATATAATCGTCTAAAAAGAAAGGAAACAATATTTCCCCCTTCCTCTACTCTTCGATGCAAACCGGGACATTTATACGGCCCGAGAATTATTTTCGGGATACCGGGAAGCAGATCTCGATTCTGGTACGATCCCGGATTTTCCGGGACGAATAGCAACCCTAATCAAACCTTTTCTATTTCAAAAATGCATTTCAAAATTGTGCAATGGGTGGACAAGGGATTTTCCTAAGGAAGTAGACCACCTCGGAGTCCCGTTTTGACCGTCTGTCTGTCGACAACTTTCAACTCAGGAACTACTAGGCCTGGTGGTTGAGGTATCGTTGAAAAGGTCTTGAGACGAGTTCAATCCCGTATTATTCATCCAAAACGCAGGGGCGGTTTCGAGTTCCGGGGCCCATATTTTAACTCAAGAATTAGGACTATGAAGGTTTCTCAAGTGTAATGGAAAGGACTTGGCAAGACTAATACAAAGCCGTATCATTCTTCCAGATCTCAGAGGTGGGGCTCGAAATACCGGGAGAGGGAAATATTCAACTCAGGAACTGTTAGACCTAGGAAAATAGTTGAGGTGTCGTTGGAAAAATTGCTCAGATTTTTCCAACGGAACATTAATAATGCAAGGATGCTCGCTGCTGAAGCTGTAGCTCATATCCACAGTCCCCCGACTAGAATCCACCTCATTTGTGTTTAGAAGTGCTTTTGATAATGAGCTCAAATGAAGTTGGAAACAAAGAAAATCCTAAATTTTAATACTGAATCTAGAAATTTCTTAGGCTCCGTCGAAGTAATTAAATATATTTACTTATATACTTTGGGCTGCTGGAGATTTCTTGCAACTTTTGACAGTGTGTGTCAGCTTCCTTTTTTATTTATTATCAACAGCTGTTGCAGAAATATCCCAGAAATTGATAAAATGCAGCACAAGATTCCAAAGCACTGTCACCAAAACAAAACAAACTTCACTATACGCATTGCACACAAGATTTCTCACTCACAACTAGTAATGAACGATACTAACACTACGGTGTCTGTAATTTAGTCACTATCACGATCCCTCTTCATCCTATTAATAATATACTACTAAAGTATATACTTCCGATTTGTAGGATCAATGACAATGTTTGTTTATCCGTTTCTCTATCCTGACGCCACTCAGCCTATAACTTCTCGAGAATAGAAACAGCGCAAAATGTTCACAGCTATTGTCGGAAAGGAGCGAAAAAGGGGGTTTATGAGACTTGTATTTGGCGACACCCTTGGAGGTTCGTTATGAACAAATATTTAAAACCAATAAATGTTTTTGAATGAATTTATGAATGGTGGAATCTGAAAGGAATAGGAAGGGGGGGGGGGGAGGGAATATGCCTTATTTTCCATTTGCAACTAATCTTGCCCTAAACTGTCTTTGGCAATGGGTGAAACACTGTTTTATGACACCGACCTGGGTTGTGTGTTTTTTTTTAAAAAACTGTTTCGTTTGTTCATACAATTTTCTTCCTTTCCATTCATTATTTTGAAATATAGAGAAAGGTCAAGTCCTTTAACACCAGCAAGCCACAACTCTCATGATCATAAAGTATACCGCAGTTGTGGGCAGTGTTATCAGCATTTTATCCTCCTCCTTTCTCTCACCACTCAATCTCCTTTTCCTGGTTCATAGGGGAAAATTGGCAGGATATAGCAGCCAAGATTGACAACGTGTTGTATTAACATCTTCCAAGGAGAGGCCGGGAGAGGGCAAAGGAACCCAAGTGAACGTCGAAGGAACCTTCAAATTGTCCTTTGCTTTCAGTGAGTTCATGATATTAACAATAAAAGTGGGGAAAGTGAAGAGATTTTACAGCGGGCTCTTTGTTTTGTGACGGGCTTAGAGATGTTAGCTTGGCCATGAATGAGTTTTGTATGTCCAAATGGCTAATTTTAAAATACCGGTACGACCCTAACGCTATAAGTAGTAGCAAATGTGGTCATCTTTATTGGGTAAATTACGCTTCCAAGACAAAAGGGCCAGCAGGAGAGGGAACACCTGGGAATTTCCGTTTTCCTGGCCGGGTCATCTTAGTTTCAAATTTTTTGGAGTCTTCAAACGTGCCTTCAGAGCCTTACAACCGTTTCACGGAGAGGAGAGGTTTTTCTGAAAGAAACTCTGAGCAAACACAAAGCTAGCTGACATGACAATGCTTCTCAGAGCTATTTGCATTCAGTTAATACAGTATTTAAATTTTCGTCTGACCGATTCTGTAAAGTAATTTTTGTTTATCCACAGAGCCAAAACTGAAAGTATAATGGACTACAGCAGGATTTAGCCTGGCCCGGCCAGGCCCGAAATCCACCCCTGTGTGTATCAGATGGTTTCTTTAGTTTATCTACTAACATAAATCTTCGTGAATGTTCGGAAGAACATCTTCTTCCAGCTTGCAACGTGACTCCTAGCATTACCATCACTTCTAATACTCCACTCATGACTTCTAATCTATATCAGGCAATATGGAGAGGAAAATGAGCATTCTATTCACTCAGGTAAAGGTGACATTCCATATCCAATTATGCCGGGATCAATCATCTTCTCTGCTAACTAATTAAACATAATTGCTGGGTCGTCCTATAGCAGTAAAAGGTATGAAATAACTCGAAGATGCAATTGTCGAATTTTCTGTTCAAATTTGATGTTTATATTATACCATACAAAATTCGTAATTTCCTACCACGCTCCCCCAGAACATACTATTTTTAGAGTATACAGGGCCTTCACAAAATCCATTCCTAATCACAAAATTTCAGTAACTTATGTCGCCTGTAAGAGAACGGAAACCTTCCACAATTTATTTGGAAACTCATAAAGTTCCTTTTGTTTCAGGCCCCATTAATGCGATGTAAGTAAAAGAAACACAGTGTCCGAATCCAGAAATGTATGCAAATACGGAAAAAGTGCAGTGATTACTGTGATATTATAATAGACAGTAATTTAGAACTTTACAAAATGAATCTCCGGAGAAAATATGGTAGTGTACATATGGATTTTGACTGCATGTACAAATTCTGCAGGCTTGAAACACACAGAGCTCAGCCATCGTTAGGAATTTGCAGTCATTGTGCTATTAAGGACGACAATGACAACGTAAAACGTGTGTATTTTTCGGATGAGTCAGCGTTTCACATCAGTGGCATAATGAATAAACACAATGTACCTACGAATTAGCACTCCAAACGTTGTAGTGGAGACCAAGAGAAATACAGTAGAGTCTCGATAATACGATGTTCCGTATAATTCGAGCAAGCAAAACAATAATATTTTGAATTTAGTTACATTATTGTGTGTTCTAACAACATTGGATAATTCGCTCCTGGTGGCTTCTCAAATAAACAGATAAGTTGGCTTAAAAATAATTATATGTATTGTATTTTGTATATTGCATATGTACTATACTGTACTTGTAGGAAATTTTTTAATATTTCTTTTTTTGTCTCCATCTATGCAAAATTCGTGTTTTCTATACTCCGAGGTAGCCTCGGTCTTTCACTCGAATTATCGAGACTCTACTGTAGTTCAAAAGTGAATATTTGGTGTGGATTGATGCACAATAAGGTTATGCGGAAATCATCTTCGGCAAAGACACCGCATGTAGATATGTAGCAGCAGATGTTTACTGTTCTTTCTTTGGAAATCAGACATATCTTGATGCAAAATTCCCAGGGCGCTGGGTAGGCCGGGACGGATCAACAGCTTGGCTCCACGCTTTCCTGCTTCCCCCTTAAAAAAAAAAAACTTTTTCCTGTGAAACTTTGTGAAAGACACCGTTTACAAATCCACCGTGCGGCCATTGAGACATGAAGAATTGAGTATCTGCTACAATTACGTTGATCCTTTAAGACTTGGTTAACACATAGACAATTGCAATATAATCAAGATGTGCTCCGTGCTTACTTTGCTGTTTTTGCGTAATCGCTCTACTTTTAAAATATTTCTTTTTCCAAATACCGCACATAATATATAAAAATATGGGATTTGTTTTCATATAGTATTTTTAACTTTTGAATTCCCAAAATAGAAAATCATGCAAACAACCAAACAAAATGTACTTTGATATAAATATTTTATGCATACATGGTAGTGACATCGCACAAACGCGCCAGCGCTGGGGTATATTTCACCACCATTGTCAATTTCGCAACTCGTCGGAAAAAAAAAAAGCAACTACTATTCTTTAAAGAAACGACATTGAATTGTATACATAGTGGTTTCATGATGGCAGAAACGCAGAGAGCTTTTCGACGTCCTGTCAAACACACAACTCTCTAATAATTTTTTGCACACTGTCATGGATAATACACTTGCTCTATTATTAATTGCATGTACGAAATACATTCATATGGTGTATCTAGCCGACACACTAGACACAATTTGAAGAAAAAGCAGCTGCGTGGAAAGAGCAAGTAGTTGAGCTCTTACTCTCTTGTCGGGAATCGCTTATTGGTAAGTGCTGAAGTGAAAAGAATGCTAAATTGCTGATGGTTAAATATGAGTCAAGAGCACAAACGAGCTCAGTGATGTTATGCAGTTGTTTTAGGAGAATACATGTACATGTACCTAACTCACTCACTCTATGGCTTATGGAACTTGCAAGTTCATCGCCGCAGTAACAAACGTTAGCCATTCGATTCTATCCTGGGCAATATCAAGCCAGTTTTCATCACGAACACCTACTTCTCGAAGATCTAATATTGACCTCCCAACGACACCTCGGTCTTCTCAATGGTCTCCTTCCATCCGGCCTTCTAACCAGGATAGGATATAATCATTCCCCCCCCCCCCTCCGAGCTACAAGGCCTGCCCACCTTAGTCGTCGCGATTTCATTATTTTTACAACATCTGGGAAATCTTACAGTCCGTGGAGTTCTTCATTATGCAGTCTTCTCCACTCTCCAGTCATCTCGTCCCGTTTCGGCCCGAATATCTTCCTCAAGACCTTATTTTCAAACACACGTAATTTATGTTCATCTGCTAAAGTCGTACTCCAACTTTCGCAACCGTAAAGTATTACCGGCAGAATAACCGTTCTGTGTATTTTCAATTTCAATTTCCTTGATATTAATAGCGATGTTCGAAGTTTTTGGACTGAATAGAAAAAACGTGCGTTGCCCGATATTAAGCGACTTTTTATTTCTTCCGTGACCTCATTTTTGTTTGTTACGTATGCTCCCAAGTATTTAAATTTGTTTACTTTCTCTATTACCTCGTCCCTAATTCTTATGTTTTTATTTCCTTCATTCCCTGTGTCTCGGCTTATCATGTATTTTGTTTTATCTATGTTTACCTGTAGACCTATCATCGCACGCTTCTACTAAGACATCGGTGTTGCTTTGTAGTGCATCTATATCGTCCCCTATTAAATCTACATCATCCGCGTACACGAACAGTTGATTCAAGCCATTCAATGAGAACCCATTTTTGTCCTCTTTAATTTTTAAAATCTCATATTCTAACGCAAAGTTAAACAGTAGTGGTGACAAGGCATCGCCTTGTTTCAATCCGTTGCGAATCTCAAAACTATCTGACATATTATTACCTATCCGTACTCTGTTTATGGGGTCGCTGAGACACATCTTCACTAGTTGGACCAATTTTTTCGGAATTCCAAATCGTATCAAGATACTGTATAACTTTTCCCTTTTGATAGAAGCATATGCCTTCTTAGAATCAATGAATAGCTGGTGAACCGTTCCATTGTATTCCCATTTCTTCTCCAAAAATTTGTCTCAAGGCGAAAATCTGGTCCAACGTGCATCTATTTCTTCTAAATCCATATAGCTGATCTCCAATTATTTCATTTACGTATACACTTAGGCGTGTTAACAGAATATTACTTAATACTTTGTAACAGGTTGGAAGTAACGAGATTCCGCGATAATTATTACAGTCCGATTTATCGCCTTTTTTGTAGATCGGAACAGTTATTGAGGTTTTCCATTCCTTTGGGAGCTCCTCCTTTCTCCATATAGACTTATCAATTTATGTAGTTCCTTGATTAGTGCCGTTCCTCCTGTTTTAATTAATTCGGCTTGAATATTGTCTATTCCTGGTGATTTGAAAATTTTCAATTTCTTTACCGACATTTCAATCCCGACCTCGGTAGGTTCGGAAATCCACGGTTCTGCGGTATGGATTTCAAATTCCTCTCTTTGTTCCCCGTTGTGTACATTAAGAAGTTTGTCGAAATAACTTTTTCACACATCCGACAATTTTAGTCGGATCTGCCTGAAGATCTCCACGTTCATTTCTAATAATTCCTAACCTCGGCTGGTAACCTTTCCTTAACGAGTTTACCCCTTTGTATATATCTCGTATGTTATTTGTCTTGCTGTTTTCCTCAATCTCCTGTGTCAGCTATTCTCGCTTTTTGTTTCTGAACCCCCGTGTGGCGTTTCGTTTCGCGTTACTGTAGTGGTTGGTATTTGCCTGGCTTTTATTACTTAGCCATCGTTGCCTGGCTTGTTTTCGTATTTCATGAAGTTTAAAGCATTATTCATCAAACCAAGGTTTGTTTTTCTGTTGTTTCTTTTCACCTACGCGTTCCTTCGCCGCGCTCTTAACTGTTTCACGAATTCCCTCCCACATCTTACTAACAACAATTTCGTTATAATTATCATCATTATTATTACTCGAGTCGGTTAGGATTTCGAACCTTTTTGAGAGTTCGAGTTTGTAATCTGCTTTTATGTTTGGATTATTTAATCGTTTAACTTCGAATTTCAGTTGTTTTGACCCCTTGCTTTCTCTGTTCGCGATGCATAACTTTTCCTTACTTTTGTGATCAGTAATTTATGGTCGGTGTCACCTTCCGCTCCTCTGTACGAGGTAACGTCCATTATGTTGGTTTGTCTTCGTCTATCTACTAATATGTGATCGATCTGGTTGAGAGTTTCGTCGTCCGGAGATACCCATGTGTATTTGTGTATGTCTTTGTGTTCAAAGTACGTGCTCTTTACCAGTAGGTTTTTCGAAATCGCGAAAGTTATCAGTCTTTCTCCGTTGTTGTTAGTTTTTTCGTGAAGGCTGTACTTGCCTATGGTAGGTCTATATTTTTCTCCCCTCCCTACCTTTGCATTGAAATCGCCCAACACAATTTTCGAATTATACTTCGGCATTCGGTCAAACAGCCTTTCTATCTCATCGTAGAATATATCTTTGTCGTTATCAGTAGCCATCTCGATCGAAGCATAAACGTTTAATAAAACCGTGTTGCCCCATCCAGTACGTATCGTAACGTACAATAGTCTTTCGTTTATGAACTCTATATTCTGAACCGCCTGAAGGATACTTCTCTTAATGAGGAGTCCTGTTCCGAAATCGTGAGACTGTTCCCCCATAGTAGAAAGTGTACTTGCCCTGTCGGATGCTATCTTGACCCTCCCACCGAACTTCTTGTATCGCTAATATGTCTAGCTCGTGCTTCTCGCTCTCGCGTACCACCACCTGAAGAGCGCCCATTTGGTATAATGTTCGTACGTTCCTATTCGAAGGTCTTTCTTAATCCTGTTCTTGGAGCCCCAACATCGAATATTAAGACAACAGTTTTAACAAATCGACTTTGGACACCTAGGTGTATCAAAGTACATACTGTGCGTCGGTCACTTCAGCTATTAAGAAGATACAAGATATATTTAAAATTCTAACGATTCTGGATTTGACGTAAAATATGTTTCTTTTTCAGCAGTATAGCATCGTTTCCGGACCCTGAAAATTGGCCAGGAAGCGAACAGAGTTCACTTTTGATAACCCTAAAGAGACTTTACTTTGTACTAATATATATATATATATATAATAAATCACAGCCATATTCAATCCACTAGTGGATGAGGCCTCTCCCCGAAGGGAGGAGTTGGTGTACTGCTCCCACGCGGACCAGACGGGTTGGGAGAGGAGAGCCGAAGCTCTCACTGTGATCGCCACTGTCTTTTATTCACAGCAGCTCCCCAATTGTCCTCACGATGCTGGGTCAACACCGAAATATTTGAGCCCCCATCG
>JAGDQP010008987.1:0-13851 GCA_022664845.1 Lepisma saccharinum
TTATTATTATTATTATTATTATTATTATTATTACGGAAGAGATTGCTTCTGCAGTTTACCCGCTTTCGAGCTTTTCTCCATGAAGTATTTCTTTGCGATCATAAGGTTTCATTGTTCCTCTCTGTACTACAGTGGATCCCCCATTGATAGGGAATTACGTCGACGTCTTTGGTTTAAAAATTTTCTTACCGTGTAAAAGATTGGAAGAGAATAATATAAATTTCCATGACGACAAGATAGGTTGGGAAAAGGACGATTACGTAATGAGCAGTATCTCATATTGTTCTGTGCACCTGCCTGGGATACAAACGACCGTGGTTTGAATCTCACGTTAATAGTAAGAGACGTCCTTAAAGGCTTTGTGGTTGATGACTAGGACTTCAGTTTATTCAATTATTTATTCGTAATCCGATGCAAAGTCAATTCAGCTGTCTGAACTCTTATTTCTAAAGACTGTATCTCTATAAACCCGTAGCCACGCTAGCCAACACACTTGGGGCGGAGTAGTTACTATGAATACGAGTCGAAATAGATATAAAAATGGCTTTTGCTGAAATTAATTTAAAAAATAATTATTGGTTCCTGTTCATTTACGTGCCCTCTAGTTTTCCACACAAAAAATCTACATTCTGGCCGTCACACCATCAGCTGTTATATTGGAAAATGGCGTCCAACCGACGTCTTGAAGACACTTTCTCGACATTTACGCGAAAATGGTACAAGATGCGAAAGAAATGCATAGGGCATAAATTAAAGAACACAAACTTTTACACAATTTTGGTCCTCTTCCTTTCGGTGTTCTTCAGGCTCGATAAATATCTCAGAGCCAATTTACTATTTTATGCAAGTAACTGCGGGTGTCGGCCGCTCAGATTCCCCTAAAAGTAGTCATAACACACTGATATTGAGTGAGAAACCTCTAAGGAATGCTTTAATAAAGATTTCGTAGGAAAAGTAACACTTTTTGACAATCTTTTTTTCTTCAAGTTTTTAATGGCAAAAACTCTCAAGAGAAGTTCCCGATTTTCTGCAAATTTTCAAAGTTGAATATGTCGAGAACTATTGAGTGGAAACGGTTGAAACCACGTTTCCTGCGCATCTTGAGTCATAATTCACCGTACCAGACAGGTACAGTCAATAAATAACGAGACTGATAAAGAAGTTGTTTCTTTCTGCATTAAGTGAAGGTCTGTCATAGTATAAATTCGTGTTCGACCAGTTTAATATATTTACAGTCTAAAGAAGTTCAGTAGTTCCCATTACATTAACTATTTCTTGATTTGGATGATATTTTTCCCTTGATAATATTTCATTTTGTGACGTTTAAGGACGACTAAAGCCATTTATACCATTTTTTAATTATTTGTAACGTGGAAAGCATCGTAAGCTCTGAAAGATTGATTTAGGTACACCTTGGTATACGATACGTAGCATATTCTTTCATAACCAGGCCTACTTGATAAAGATAAGAAGTGAAGCCTTGAAATATAGATCTTCTGAATATTTGTACATTCCATATGTTTATTTTCCTATGTTATTCCAATGTTGTATATTATGTATTTTAATTACGTTTTTATATTACGCTTATGTTTGCGCAGTGGACTAACGAAGCACTACATCAGAACGCAGTAAATCTGTAATAAACGAAGGCGTTCATTGTAGTAGTAAATTGTGAACGGCAAGCTATTGAATATAACGTTGTGTACTACGACATTCACCTTTACTTGTATTTGTTTTCAGTCACGAGTTCTTTGACAGTCTCGAGAGAATGAAGGGTATCTATTCTTTGCGATATAAAGATTTTTCTGAGTAATAATAATAAATTTAGTAATACAAACAAGTTGACTTATCAGATTGTATCAATTGTTATAAATAGCTTTGAAAGTTTATAAGCTGTATAATGCAATTGGCCGACACTCGGTTAGTGCAATTGAATTGTTCAGTTGCATTTTACACTCTTTTATTGTGCGCATAATCACTTGTTTGATGAGCTGATTTCGATTCAAACAGTTGTGACAGATATATCTAAAAACGCATATAAGGTATCGAAACGTTGAATATCAGCCATCAATTGAATTGTTGTGGTATACAGCAGTTCTTTCAAGATTCCTTCTTCCTCTCGATATTTCTTCCACGTCTTCCATATCACTCCAAACGTATTGATTAACACACAAGGGATAGTTTTGTATCAAATAACTTAATTATAATGTTTATTCGGAGCTCTCTGCTATGAACAAAGAAGAGAGAATGATAAAAGCATCGCAATTATTACTCCATTTACCCACCTCGACTTCACTTCCACATGCGCTTTCGAGGTAAATTTTTAATGAAAAATATGCAGTACACAAGTCTACATAAAAAAAATCATTCATAGATCGAACTATTTCCTGAATAACTGTTGTTCACAACAAAGGAAGACCCAAAAGAAGGAAATTTAACATTACGAGAATTACAAATGCATGCTAATATCGGTCGTATAAAAAAATAATGAAAAGGACCAATATTGTGTAACATTTTGTGTTCTTTATTTTATGTCCCATACATTTCTCGTATCTTGCACCATTTTTGCGTAAATGTCGAAAAACTCTCTTCAAGACATCGGTTGGACGCCATTTTCCAATAATCCTATAACCCGAAGATCAAAATGTATTGTGCAGTTCCGAGTTCTGTAGACCTTTCAGAGGGGTCTTAGCTAGCGCTCGGGATAAAGTGGGAAGTACACAAGCAATCAGCGAGACCTCATTCTTTCACTACCTACCTCGCATTGGCTATTAAAAGTGTCTTATGACCCATGATCACGCTACGACTCCTCCCTCGCGGCTACAGAACTCAGAACTAGACAATACATTTTTAGTATTTTAAAGTAGGGGCACGTACATTAACTGGAACCAAGAATTATCTAACAAATATCCTACCTCGACTTGACTATATGTAGTGACTTCATAACAAGTAATTTCTTTAGCTGGTTACTTGCAGATTACCTCACATCTTAATTTAATTTAACGTTAAAACACAGAAGTCCAATGCTAACTGAAACTTTCGCTAACAAAAATAATTAAATTTATTCTAATGAAGTGAGCTTCTATGCCTCCATTTAGCTCTGTGAAGCATAGTGAAGAATTATTGGAATGAATTTTCCCTGCCATCTAACAGACACATTATCGTTTAATGCTCTAAGAAGGTTCATGGAGGAAAGTTTCTTGTATTTTTTCGGTGATTATTCCTCCGTGTCATGTCCGATTTTTAATTTTAATAGCTCAAAACCTGGCCAATGATGTTCATCAACGCTGTGTAAAATTTGATCAAGATCGAACCAGTCGTTTCGGAGGAGAAAGGCTACCAACGAATTGCAAAGTGAAGTCTTTTAAAGAAAATTTCATGAAGGTATCCTGGAAGATGAGCAGCCCTGCAATTATAGAATGTCGTGTAGGTTGCATATACCACAGGGGTTAATATAATTTCTTCAAGAATATAGATTTTTCTTGGTTTTACTACCTTGTCAGTTTTCAGCCTTTCGGCATCGTTTTCTGAATACACATCACAATATTGTGATTGGCTCGTTCTAAATTTATATTATACACTTATTTGTACTTGTTTCTTTATTTTTTTTAAAAAATACTTCATTGTAAAGAAATAAGCAGGTTGTAACAAAAGTAATGATCAATCTCGTGAAATAGGTGGATCTCGAAAAAAAAAATACAGTACTTCAGATTTGAGTTCAGAGATCTTGGGTTATGAGACCACTTTTAATCTTGTAAGTGCATTTATAGTGATTTTGCACTATATGCACTCAGAGTTTAACGGTACTACCGCCTAAATAAAACCAGACGTACTGACACCAAATTTAGGTTCAGAAACCCCACAAATCGAGGTTTTTGAACCCAGGGATTCTGCCATGATTTTTAGTTTGTTAGATATCTATTTTCCTTCGAAGACAAGTTTAATTTCTACTCTTCTATTGGCCAAATACGTATTCCTTGTAAGCTAACCTTTAGACATCTTGTCAAGATTATTGTTAGTATATATATATATATATATATATATATAATAAATCACAGCCATATTCAATCCACTAGTGGATGAGGCCTCTCCCCGAAGGGAGGAGTTGGTTTACTGCTCCCACGCTGACCTGACGGGTTGGGAGAGGAGAGCCGAAGCTCTCACTGTGATCGCCACTGTCTTTTATTCACAGCAGCTCCCCAATTGTCCTCACGATGCTGGGTCAACACCGAAATTTTTTTGAGCCCCCACCGGGAATCGAACCCGGGACCGCTCGCATATATATATATATATATATATATATATATGTATATATATATATATATATATATATATATATATATATATACATATATATATATACATAAAAATAAACAACTAATTAACATTTTAAAGATAGTCGGATGTAATTGATAGCCTGAAATAAACTTCGCTAGTGATTAGATGTGTGATATGTTAAAAAAAACTTCACGCAGATTGCGCAAAGCGTAACAGGAATAATATATGTGCACAATAGTTGATCATAAGTGTGAAAGCTCAGTGGGACAGTATCGGGAGTACAACTCGCAAAACTAGGTTGAATTCCCGATTACTTCATCTGTACATTTTAGTAACTCTAACTTTTTCTGGTCCTTTTTAACTTAAATTTCTTTCTACCTGTCCGTTAGAGCCTCAATCAAAGCACATAAAGAGAAACTGATTTCAGATTTCGGTTAACTGCAGTCGATACAGTGATTCTGTCAGGATTTTCTGTTTGTGGGGGTGGGGTGGAAAGTCAAAGTTAGGGGGATGTAAGTGGAGTTTTGCAGGGTTTTTTAAATAGATTTTTACAGGAACAGTTTCAAAGTTGGTTGGGTGTACTCGACGATTTGGAGAGGTGACAGTGAACCCCCCTTTGGATGCACATTGCATTGTTTCCAAGTTCAAAGCTAGATGAGGGGCACAGACAAATAAGTTTACAATTTTCTTATGGTCAAAGAAATATGGTGTTTGTGTGTCTGTTTTGTATTAGTTGTGTCTGTGTTTGTGCATGTGTTGTGTCTGCATTACGATGAAATGGAGAGAGACAGACAGAGAGAGAGGGAGCAGGAGAGAAAGAGGGAAAATAAATAAAGCAGAGGGAATTTCCCCCTTATCCTGAAGAAGAAAACCACACAACAAGAGCCTTCGTGAGTGCTTACGGAAATTGAGAGAGCATGAAGGCTCAAATTAGCTACTTGCACGCAAAGCAATCTTTATCGATAGAGGAGGTGGGGGTGGAGAAGAGGATTCCCTCACCTACTATTTACCTATGTTTTATATAACAGTATTCTTCAGTCTTTGACCAGGTATCTTCCTATTCTAAAGCTACGGATGGGAAGGAGAGAAAGCAAGACAGAATCAGTTTAGAGTATAAACTTAGAGCAGACTAGAAGAGAACGTAGCCTACTAAATTGCGTATCAGCGACGGTGCCAGGAGAATAAAATGTCCGGGCGGGTAGAATATATCATTTCAGAAACTCGGTACACAGAAAAAACTGTTCCTTTGTGGTTACAAAAAAAAAAAAATGTTTGAATAGAACTCACCAAACAAAACTTTCTTTTCTCTCAACAAAAGCTTGTTTAAACGAATTAAATTGCGAGCAGTAAAAAAATATAACAACACCGATCAGGAATAGAAGTGAGGTCCCAGTATTTTGTAGTTTGACACGTTTACCGCTAAGGTGCCACATTTCCTGACTGACCTGTTTCGTTGTAATTATACAAAAACCAAGCTTGAAACGTTAATATTACAAAATGGAATATTCTTGTTTGTCAATTACAGAATTTAGAACATCAGTTAACAATTCTGGACTATTTTGTTGTGGTTAAAATCTTGCTTTTTTTTCCTGAATATTTCATGTGCTTGTCACAAAATAAATGAGTAACATAGAAATAAATGAGTTCGAAACAAATTTGGTTTGTTTAATGGAACAAACAAGAATCTTAGTAAACAAAGCTGATTTTAATAAAAACCTTACTTTTAACTTCGGTTTGTCACGATTATAATTCGAAGGGAATGATAGTTAAAATCCACAAACATGTACGCCCCTGGCGGGATTCGAACCCGCGACTTTCGAGTCGCTGGCCTAACGCCACAGACCTCACGGCTACCTCGTTGGAAAGGCCGCTTCTGAGTTTCAGAAAGTATTTATTACCCTCAGAATTGACGTAGCATACGAAGAAACGCTTTAGGTAATGCAATATTGATTATTGTTAACCAACGTACAGTAGGCCTTATAGTACAGCAATATTGTATTTCTTTGCAGTTATGATGTTGGAAATCGTTCTAAAAGTTTTCCTAAATGAGCTGAGCTCCATTTTATTTCAGTCTATAAGCGTTGTGGGCTGGTAGGTAAGGCATCGAGCTGTCAACTAGCCGACTCGTGTTCAAGTCTCCTCAGTACTGTCGTATTTTTCTTCACGGGTGCCAAACAAATTTCTGTTAAACAAACTTTTGTTTAAAGTAAGTACATTTTTGTTTGGGCCCTATTTGAACAATTTTTTTGTTAACCCCAAACAAGGATTATTCTCTGTGTAGATGCTTGTTATTTCAAAAGAAGATGATTCACCTCATTTCTCTGTGTAGATACACTTTATTTAGGTTTTTAGCAGCGTGGATTAGTGCAAGGTTTAACTCTAAAGTTTTAGAACACCATAGGAATAATTCTTTATCATTTTAGGTACTGAAAAAATTTTTCTTTGTACTACAGAAATTTAAAACACTTTTGTTGTAGAAATCATTTTGCAGTCTGCCACAATATTTTGCTGTGTGAAATTACGACACCTGTACTTTAGGTGGTAGCACTTCACCATGCAGTAAACAAACCCATGTTGCTCATAGAACTATGAAAAAGATATTGACTCAATAATTTTAAATATTTGAGTTTATATTAATTACAATGCAATAATTTTCCTTACTTTAAGTAACGTTGTTAAAAATACGTAATGTTTGTAAGTTTAATAAATACATTTTCAAGCCAAATCCTTTTAGAATCACTATATTTTAAAACATCAACATAACGATGCACAACGTTATATTATATTTTGAAAACTTCTCTGGCACTATGTGGTATTAGAACAGTAGCTTCGCATAACGTTTTAATGCGAGTAGCTTAATAGATTATTAATCTGTAAAATACGTTCAAATTAATCAGATAAATTAAGTCTAAACAACTTCCACGTCACTAGTGTATAAAATCCTATTGTATTATACAGTTCAATTAGATACGTCAATGATATGACCTGAAAACTTTGTGAACGCCTTTAGAGCCCTCTTGAGGGCTTATTTTTACCCATATTTGTGAAGGCACTAAAAAAAAAATATATTTTTTAGTTAATAAATGGCGACATTTTTATGGGTTAAAATAATTCATCGGCCACGTTTCCCAGCCTATTCTGTTTTTCATCGACTATACACGAATATGGAAAGATGTAAAGAGAATAAATTTCAAGGACTATTATGTTTAACAAAAACACACATTCACAACAGAAAAAAAGAAACTGTATCTGGGTAACTACCGATCATTTAGTTAAGACGAAACATTATCTTTCCGTATAAGAACCGGCGCTTTCTAAAAGCAGCATGTAGTGTTTTAAGTCCACGAAAAATTACTCTGTGCCTACCGTAATCTCTTTCCAGAGCAGAATTCCTTCCTGCTTCGCCCATTCCTGATTTGCCTACTGGGCCCCAATAATATTTATCAGAATTCCTACATTATCAAGATTATAGACAAACTTATCTAAACGGAGGGGAATTTTTGAACGATGGGATTTTTTTTTAATGCTTAGAACATTCAATACTTTCGCACTAGCTACAAGGCTAGTTAATTGAAGCTAAGCGTTTAGTGGAGAAAATGAAAACTTGCGAAGAGATACGCCTAGAGATGAATGAAGAGAAAACAGAATATACATGATAACAAGCCGAAACACAGAGGATGAAGGAAACAGAAAAAAACAAAACAATTAGGAACGAAATCATAGCGAAAATAAATTGAAATACATCAGAGCATTTGTAACAATAGAAACTGAGGTTACGGAAGAAATAAAAATTAGCTTAGCATCGGGCAATTAATGTTTCTATACAGTAAAGAAGCTCCTAACCTTGCGATTAATACTGAGAAAGTTGAAATGGAAAATGTACAGAACTGTTATTCTCCCGGTAATACTGAATGGTTGTGAAACTTTAAGTACGACCCTGGTAGATGAACAGAAAATGCGTGTATTTTAGAATAAGGTTCTGAGAAAGATATACAGGATGAAATGACCGAAGAATGGAGGAGAATGCACAATGAAGAACTCCACAGAGTGTATGATTCACCTCATGTTATAAGAATAATGAAATAACAACTTCTAAGATGGGCAGCCATGTGGCTCTGATAGGGGGAAAACGAAGATTATATTCCATTAAGATTGGTAAGTGGTGAGAAAGAGGCCGTTGGGAAGACCGAGACCTCGCTGGGATAACACTAACTAAAAGGGATCTTCGAGATGTAGATCTTTATGATTATGGAAACTGACTTGATGTTGCGGTTACTGTGGCGATGAACTTGCAATGTTTTTCAGTACCGTACATGTAAAGAAAAGTGAGATATTTACTGTTCTTCATAACTCAGCTAATGAAACACGAATTTTATTGTCTCTCTCACCAAATTTTCTACAGCTTACTGAAACCAATATTTATAGAACTATTAGGTTGTCTCACGTGACGTCACTGAAATCTCCACGGATGTTAGAATTAGAGGATAGGCGAAAATTATAAATCCTGAATCCGAATGTAAAAACTTCAGTCCTCCGCCATCTTGGTGTGCCCAACCAAAATTTAGGAGACTGGTAAAATCTTACGGTGAAAGTGATTAACTAATCCGTGAACGTAAACATTCAACATGTTAATCAGTCAGGATTGGAAACTAATATTGTGCAAATCCATCGAATTAACTGTGGTTTGGTGACAGTTTTCATAGTATTCTTCATCTTCCCACACCAATTTGGCGGACTGATGTTTTGAAGTTTGGATTCATGCTTTTAATTTTGGCCAATCCTCTAATGCCAACAGCAAGACTTCAATGACGCAACTTGCAATTTTTATAAACCTTATGCGAAAAGCTGTGCAAAAATTGTGCCCCAAAAGTGCTCAGTGTTGATCATAAAGGCAAAAATATACAAGAAATCATAAAAAAAAAAAACGGGTTCAATTGGCTTTTCCTTCAAATTAAATTGAAAATGTCGAAAAAAACAATTCACGAACATCCTCTTGAAATAACTTTGATCTCAGTACCTTCACCACCACCACCAGGTAAAAAGAAATGTGAAATAGAACAGGATTAAGGGGAAGGGGGTGAAAGAGTGCACATCAGCAGCGGAAAAGAGACTTCATTAACAGGATAAAAAAGGAGGGGTCTCTAACAGCATGATTGACGAGGAGGGGTTGGCTGCAAAGATACCTTTTCAACTCGTTGAGCTGAGAGGGTTGGTTAGGGTTTTTTTGTAGGGCTTGTACAGCGGTAGCTAAAGAGCCGTGGAGGGATGCAAATAGGGTTAGTTCAAACTGCTTGGTGGCTAATGGACCATCATAAAGAGACCAACACAGACGGGTGTGAGGAGGTAAAAAAAAAATCAAGGACAAGTGACATACATTACTCGTGTATATGGTTTGGGTGGTCCGACATGACCGCAACTACTCAAAACTTACTGGTTGTCGTATTACCAGTACGAATCCGCACCTTTTTTGCTCCTCTTCGGTATTGTGAATTGAGCTAAAAAATAAATTAGGTGGAGAAAGGGTTGGCAGCGTTAGTCAGAAGAGGGTAGTTTTCCATTCAAAGCCCCGAAAGCGCTACTGCTTCTGCAGTAGAGTGACAGCGAATGCGATAGGGGATTCATCTCAGTCTGAGTTAACAATGATAACTCTCGGACATCTAAGACCACAAAGGCTTGTCAATTATTATTGGGTTTATTGTGAAGAAACCATCAGTGATTTTCGTTGTGAATGTGCTTAGATGAAGGAACGTAGGTTTAATTTTATACGCTGAATAACCAAGTTAAAATTATTTAGTCTTCTTTTTACCTGTATATTCATGGGAAGCATATGAGGAAGAAACATGTGGAACTTTGGTTCGATCTCCGGGAGCCAGTACATTCATTATATACAGCGGACTCTGTTAATAATGCATCACTACAAAATGAGTACGACTGCGCTAATGATAATATGACTGCAATATTTTTTTGTTTATGTAGAGACAGCAATACCTCTAGTTCTAGTTACACAAAATTATTGTCATATGAATTCTCTAGAGTGGCAACGACGTATGCTTAGTTATGTGAACTGGAAATGTTCATGCTAGGAGGGATAGTTTATAGGGTCTCTAGAGGGAACATGCGTTACCTTAAAGAAAACTCTAATGTAACGTTAAAACAATCAAAGCATAGATGAAGAAGAACTGTGTCCCTTTCCCCAATTATCTCAGTTGTCAGTGTTGCCAACCAGTGTCAAAAACATATCTCATTAACCGCAAGTTGTAAGGACGTGATTGAGGTGTTATTGGAAAGATCCTATTTACTTTTAGACTAGCTCAGAGCCACAGGAACCGTCTTGAGCAGACGCTACAGTTGTCAGAGTTTCCAAATTCTTGAAACATTTGATATTTTTTTTTTCAGTTTGCTTCCATATCGTTAGACGTGTCAGCACTAAACTTGACATAAACACTTTTCCAAAAGCGCCTAGTTGTTACTGTTGCTAACGTATTTTATAAACAAATGAAAGTATAACTGTTATAATCGCAGCATTAACCCGTTACATTTCGTTAACTTACACAGTGAGTAGCGCATTTCCCCCCAAATGACTCTTTTGGGAAAATATTAGTTTTTACCGTCATATAATTATATCCCCACCCTAAATTGGGAATATACTTTCTTAAACCTATTTGCGATTTTTTTTTTACATTTTTAGAAAGGTAAAACCTTTTAAATATAATTGTACTAAAAATAATTAAAACATGCTCCACATGTTACAATTAATTAACAAGCATATTCCTCAATGTTTTTAACCATTTGAAACCTTGTACTGTATCTAATCTCTATAAATTAGAACTATTTAATACTGAATTTGAGCATAGAAATTAAGTCTGTTCTTATATTGTGTTCTGAATATCTTTCTGACTAAGAGTTCTTTTTTAAATTATTAATTATAAAAAACCTAATCTTCATGTTTAGGGAATTTTCCCGGGAATATTTTCTGGGATTTTTTCCAAAAAATATTTCCCAGAGATTCTACCTATCACTACATATGCGCCACTGTCTTATTTTTCTTCTACTACATTCCTTACACTGCCCTCTATTATCACAAGAATTGGGTTGGTGTGAATCAAATGACAGCTTTGACGCCTGGTGGGAAATACACCTCGGCAACACAACACAGGGATCGACTGAGGTCTTTCTCAGGCAAGGTGATCGTTATATTGTTAAACTCTATGAAATGCACCTTAAACTTGTCCCCAAGTATCCAGCAATGATCAACAGTGTCCTCATGTTGAATGACACTGACCGCCCACACGTCACGCAAAGAATGGTGCAGGTATGAGTTACAGTATGAAACCATTCCTCACCTGCCGTATTCCCTTCCACTGACTACCAACTCTTCCAGCATCTCGATCACTTCTTGGCAGGGAAGTCCTTCCCTGATGATCGAGCAGTGCAACATGCAGTTGACTATTTCTTCGCATCGCAGACTCCAGACTTCTTTCACCACGGAATCTACTCGTTGACTGAGCGATGGCAACAATGTGTAGCTGCAGACGGAGACTACTTTGATTAACCAGATAATCTAGTTTTCATGTTTTTGGTCTTTGGACATGACGCACCTGGGCGGACACATTTCATTCGCACCAACCCAATATTATTGGTAAATTCGTTTCAGTT
Organism: Lepisma saccharinum; assembly: GCA_022664845.1. Taxonomy (NCBI): domain Eukaryota; kingdom Metazoa; phylum Arthropoda; class Insecta; order Zygentoma; family Lepismatidae; genus Lepisma; species Lepisma saccharinum. Next base: position 11,935 of record JAGDQP010008987.1, read on the forward strand.
CAAACACATGGTCTGGAAGTTCTAAACTAGGGTGCAGATAGAGCAAATGGGAATCAGAAAATGGAACAAAATACAGGAAGAATGGAGAATAATTTTATGTTCAACAATAAGTAACATTACGTAGGCGCTGTAGAGATGAGCGAAATGTTTGTCAACAAAAAATTACATATGAAAATGTATACTCACATCAAAGGCAGTGACAGCACGAACAGCTTTGTAAGAGTTTGCCCCACATTGTTTTTAGTTCAGAATTGCCAATTTTCTATTAGGGATGTTCTAAATGTCTGTATTGATATTAAAATTTATTGACAGTTAAATATGGAATCTTGTTGATATTTGACATTTTTGGTTCAATGTTTTAAGTGTAATGGTTACACATCTCAATTCCAAAACATATTTTAAATTATTTCTTCCAAAATTAAGTTGTTTTGAAAATATATGGCTGCAAATATTTGACCAGTAATTAACCTGTTTTTACAACTAAATCTTTTAATCTTTCCAAGCATGCGCATCTTAGACGTTCGTACAGCATTGTTCATAGAAACAGACATTTTAACAAAACATCTCATATAAATTATTATTGCTTCGGAAATCTTTGAGTTTCACCAACTTTACTTGCATTTTTCTTTTGTGCAATGTAAAATTTAGTGATACTAGACAATTCTTAGAGCTAAATTAAAGAAAAACAATTATATGGAATATACAGAATAACTGGGTGATCTCTGTACCACAACTGTTATTTACAATTTCAAGAAATACTAACAGCGCCATCTAAGCATGCTATTATTGAACTCGCAATATGAGTAAACACATATTTACAAACCGAAAATGAACCATATAATTTCTTTAAAAAATATATATATATATCTTTGGTTTTCAATTTCCGGCTATTGTTTTTACTATTTAAAAATCAAACTTAAGGAGAATTTGAATTAGAATTTAAGTTATGGTCTTTAGGGATCGTCGGTCTAGGCCGGGATGGAGCAGTAGGGAGAGTAGTAGTAGTAGTTGTTGTAAAGGAATTCAACCAAAGCCTAATTTTAAGGTATCATTCCAATATTAACCTAACTTGACTAAGGAAAAACCATGGAAAAACTTAAGTCGGGTAAGGGACTTCTGGGCGTGTACGCAGCATCTTCCGCATGCAAAACTAACGCTCTACCAACTGAATTAAACCCAGCTGATCTAAATAATGTAGTCGCTATAATACTGATCAAATTGCAATATACGGTAACCAAAATTGGAAATAGTGCCCGCTGGCTGGTATAATAGATTTCGTCTGAAACTTTTAAACAGTTAAATTTTCCAAATCAGCAAGATCTATATACGAAAGTATTTCTAAATTAAATACTTAAACCATTACGCGGTTCAACTAAATCATGTTTTAAAAATTCATATAGAAAGTACTCAGATCATATTATCTCGCAAGCGGGTTTTCTTACTGATATGCCTTTCATGAGACAGTCTATTAAATATTTCTCAAAGAAATAATACATTCCATCGAATACAAGAACGATTATACATGGGAGAATGTTGTTTATGTGGTGCGGCAACTTTTTCCAGCGTGAATGGTCCGTTCCAGTCAAATTTAGAAAAATATCATTCATGTACAGAAATTAGTGCAAGACTAATTTATTTTTTGCGTTCAATGTAGCGTAGAGCTCATTTCTTGTACCACATCAACGTACAAGAAGTCTAGAAGTGGTCTGATAATACCGTAACACAGGTGCAAGTGCAAAGAAAGAAAATAAAGATAAAAGCCTCTTGTACCATAGTTCTATTTGCTTTAAAGCTAGAGCGAGCGAAGAATAGATTCCTGTTTGCTTGTGCTGTGACTATTGTAAACTAGCAGAAGACTAGGCATACTACTACTACTACTACTACTACTACTACTACTACTACTACTACTACTACTAC
>JAGDQP010008987.1:13951-32553 GCA_022664845.1 Lepisma saccharinum
AGTTTGGTTGCAATCAGTTCAACCACCTGGGGGCTTTTATATGTTTAAAAATTGAGTTTCGTTACCACGGAAACGGTAACTAGTTTTAATTTTTAATATGGCTAAAGCATTGATGATAATCTCCCTTGCGTCGTGCCAAGTTTCACTAGCTATCATATAATCTGTCCGAATTTGATTTTGTTTCAACCACGTTACCATGGTTACCCAGATTAGGCCTATGACCTTGAGGTTCTGTGGCTTAGGTAAGAGAGCAGTACAAGGTTTGCTACTAAAATGGTCCAACTGTGTGCATCTGTAAGCAGCCAAGAAACGTACTTTCAACTACATGTATAGATAAGAGTATGTATGATCTTGAGTTTATGGTATGACTTGTTGCAAACCCGGAATCCGCTTATATATATCGAAGCTACACTATTCCTCTTGTTAAATTGTGAATGAATTTATCCTTGCACCTAAAAGTTACTCAGTGTAAGAAAAAGAAGTAAAGACTTCTTTTCAACCCGTTTTAAGCAAGACATTAAGACGTATGAGCCTCGAGGGTGTCAAATAATTTCATAATAGAGTAACAATGTAATTAATTAACACTGATTTCATTTGGTGAATGAAAAGGAACAAAAAAAGTGGTCTTCAGAAAGTGTTGAATAAATAATTTTCAGTAATTTTTCTCTACAGTGTAACACTATTGTAACAGGGTAATACATCTCACTTATTTCAAGAAAATGGCGTCGAAATTCTCACCGCCATACAATCACAATAACGATATTTCCATTCTAGTAGTGAAATTCCTTCACAAATATTTGCATATATATATATATATATTGGAATTATTCAAGATCATTCACGTACTTGAGTACTAAAACCTCTCTGTATACTTCAATCGTACACATGGACGAAGGTACATTGTAAGCCATGATGACCGGACGTTTTACACAGTGTACACAATAGTTCCTTGTGTTTGCATATGTACAGTTCGTCCGGATATCTCCGCCCACTTTTCCCGTATATGGAAACAGACACATACACTCTTACACGATGATGAAACTGGCTTCGTCTTCGGTCTCTCTCTCTGGTGGTAACATCGACCTGTTACGTGTGTCTGCAGTGTTTGTAATGCGGGGTATGAGAGACGTGGGTGGGGGGGGGGGGGGGGAGAGTTGTGAAACAGGGAGATGGACAAGAGACTGCTGGCTTTGCTCACTCTGTTCTCTCTTCCACTTTGATGCAATGGACTCTCACGACCAAAGTCTTCACCGAAAAGAGCCAAACAGAAGATGAACATGGTTGAAGCTAGTGCAAATACCATGTGGACTATGGTAGACGTACCAAAGAGAAAGTAAATAATTCCTCCACATACTTCATATTTAACTTTGTACTCAGCCTCAATTTGCACAGAAGCAAAGCAAAGGTAGAGGATATATTTTTCATTAAGAGAAAAAAAGAGCGAGGGCGTATAGCTTGCAACTTCATGTTCGTTGATCCTCTCAGCAGTTCTTTATATTTTTAAACATAATTCTTTTGTACTCACAGAGTGAATATGCAGAGAAAGAGGTTTATATTTTTATATGCTCCTGTTGTAAATAAAAGCTATACTAAATAGTTCATTGGTCTTATTATCTTAATGGATGCACAGGTGAAACAAATTCCTTAAAAGGGCGTGCTTTTTTTTTTTCGCAACGAAAGTTCTTACTTTTTAACATTTTTGCTGACTTTTTCATTTTTGGTTACTTGCCTTTCTTTGTGTGTTTTTTTTTATCGAAATTGTGCTCTAATTTAACAATGCTAGATTTTTGTTAATGCACTACCATTAAGATAAGAGTTCTTTAAATGATATTTAACAGCCTTTTTTTTTCCTTTTTCTTTCCTCTCGTTTTCTCGGGAGTATTTTTGTCTCTAATGCTTTCTCGAGTAACTAAAAGTTCAACAATTGTACGGTTTCCTTAGAATAAATAATTTCTACTTCTTTATATATTTTTTGTTTTATTTTTTTTCTGTCCAGCATATTAATTACATGATTTTTGTCCTTATTCTTTTCATTTATTTCATTCTTGAAGCTTTAATTCTTAACCTTTTAGATTCCATTAGAGTTTTTGCTGTTCTTTTGAAGTTTTTAAAACAATACATTTAACTCCCCCCTTTATCCTTCAACTTAATTGTAGTGAGGTAATTTCAATGCTGCCAGTCAAATTATCCAGGATGGTTAGGGGTTTAAAATGGCAAGAAAAATAAACTACTTTATAAATTAAAAAAAAACATCAAGTGTCGTGTGAAACACTCAAGTCTAAATATGTTTGAGTTTTGTGGTTCTATAGTTTGTTTTTTTCTTTGACATCTGGTAAGTGGTGAAGTAGATGTGTTTCCAGTGATGGAGACGAGATGAACACAAGTAGGAAACGCTCTGTGATCCAATGTTGAAGAAGATTCATCACTCCAAAGACCAACCTACCATATCTTCATGAATCATTACGAAACAAACATTCAAATGTCTTCAAAATGTTAATCTTCCTCGATTTGGAAGTATTATGAAGCACTGTATATCAATATCGCTTATGACAAAATTTTGAAATTATTCTGATTTGTGGTTGGGTCTCACCCAATGGACTTTATATGCACTTATTGTAGAGGGTACAGAACATATTTGTCACTATTTTAACTGTTTACCCTGTTGAATTATAGCTGTACCAGAAACCCTGTATTATACGTTTTGTACTGTTCTGTGTATAATGCACTTTGAGTGTTTTTCTTAAGCGTATTTTCAATTTTCATCTTCATCTAATCTGCATATTCAAATGTAATTTCTTTCTTCTTGTTTTTTCAAATTTCACTTTATTTTTGTAATCAAAAATTTATATTTCTTATTCCGTGTTTAAATTCCACTTTCTAAATTTTACTTTCTTTGGCAATTTTAATATTACAAATTTTCCTCTGTGTAGTTTCATAATTTCATACTTTGTCTAATTAAAATTTCATTTTTGTCAGTATTTGCAAATTACACTTTCTCTCTACATTACTAACACACTTTCTTTTTGCATTTCAAATTTCCTACAAGTTCGAATTATACATTCATTCTTACTATTTGCTTTTCTATGCATTTTAAAATCATACAATCTTTTCATTCTATTCTCTAATTACATTTTATCTCTAGTCTACACTTCTAAATTAACTCTCTCTCTTTCTACACTCACGAATTTTACTTTCTACTGAACATGACAGATTACAGTTTCTTTCTCTTTGCTTCTGTAATATGCGCTTTTTTTTTTATCCATAATCAAATTAAATTTACATTCTCTATATACTTTCTCCCTCTTCTGGAATTTTCTAATTACACTTTTCTTCTACACTACCAAATTGCATTTTGTTTCTCTCTACAATTTTAATCTGCTTTATATTTCCACAAAGCTAAATCGTTTTTCATTTTCTACAATACAATTTCATATTACAATTTCTTTATCACTTCATTTCAAAATTACATTTTCAAATAACGCTTTTATTCTTTCTTGATTTTTCGAATTAAATTTATTCATTATGTCACAAACTACTTTATTTTCCTCTGCATTTTAAGATACAATTTCTTTCTTCATATTTGAATTTTACTTTTATTCCACTTGCGTTCCATCTATATTTACATCTACATATTCTTTTCTTCTGCGAATATTCGTGTTACAAGTATTTTCCTTCTTACATTTTCGAGTTACGCTTTCTACATTTTCAAATAGCTCTCCCCTTGTTTCTTTATCTTTAAATATGATTTTCTCTAAATATCCTTGAACTATACAGTTTCTGGTTTTTTTTTTCATTTTTAAAACTATATTTCCTTTCATTTGCATTTCCATACATACACTTTCCATACATTTCCAAAACTATTTCCATTTTCCAACTTCACTATCCCCTTTCCCTAAATTTTAAAATTACACATTTTCTCTATGCATTCTGAAAGTGTATTCACTGGTGTCAAGTGATAACAAATGATGCTCTTTCAGAAACTAAATCATCTTCTTTTGGTGTTGAATTTTATGGCCAAATTTTGATTTTATAGCTGATAGCTGTTTTCAAACTCATATTTACTAATGGACAAATAGACATCAGTCTTCATTGGGTAGACTGATGAACGAAAATAGTGGTTTATTTAAAATTAATTTTTCGAGACCCCTCTCAAAATTGTGCTTTTTTAAAATTCTTTGTCTGTTTGTTCGTTCAACTGTAAACGTATGTCAAAATGAGACCCTACTTCAGATTTTAGTTCCGAGACCTGTTTGAAAAAATCAGGACTTGTCTGTCCAGAGTGTTGACTTACATTTTTTCAGTAGTAAGTAGAGTATTGACTTCGCATTCGGGAGGACCAGGGTTCGTTATTCTGGCCGGTCCAACCATCCTGGTTGAAGATTTTCCAAGTATTTTGTCTCAGTCACACCAGGTTAATGCCGTAATAGTACCCTGAAATTAGGCCTGGGCCGACCCCTTCTGGCACACATTTCCACCTAACCTATTCCGGTCCGATCCTAAAGGTCATAAATAAATACAAATTCAAATAGCTCATTAAATCATATGTGTAACCTCTTCCAAGAGTATAAATCATATGGATTAGGGCTGGTAAATTTTATTTCAATTCTTTCTTGTATCAAACATTTTACGTATACTCAGATTCATAAAAATAGCCAATGAGCACGTTTCCTGAGTAAGGCAAATTGCGTAATATGGCAACACTGAGCCAATGTAGATTTAAAATGAACGTTAATTATGCTAGTTGCCAATATATTTGCCCGGTGTTGCCAGATTGTGGGCCTCGGAAAGTAATTCCTTGGTCTATTTTCTATGAATATTGGTGTACATTTCTCATCTCTTTAGTATGTTATTGAATTTAAAATTTCTTAGCAGTTTTAAGGAAGATTCGCTCTGCGTTAGATATTAAAGTATTCCAAAACATTAATTGATATTTGCTTTTCCTCTGAAAAATATTCTGCAGACGTTCATGCTTCTGTCCACTTCCACTATAAGTAACTTGGATTAGCGATCTTTGATGCTGCAAGATGTCACACCCTCCAAATTCTCGAGCACCCTGCAATTGTAGCTTTACACTCCCTAACTAAAAATCCTATCAGAATCCCTGTCAAGTCACAATTCCAAGCATAAACTTTCTATTAATATATCCCAACAACACAAAACAATAAAAAGGTTTCTTTTTGTCTTGTAGAATCTGAGAGAGAACGAATAGGTCAGCGTACGTACTGTAGTATTTCCTAGTCTCTTGGCACTGTTGTATGAAAGGATGTGTTGGATCGAGAGAAAACAACCGACGAAGTCAAATTATATTGTCTGTTTCTTCCACCCACCCCCTGTCACCTTCAACTCATTCTACATATATTTGTGTTGCAATTCAAAGAAAAAGAGGCAAAGTGCGTAGATGACCTTTGTTGTAAGCGATTCGAAAACAAATATTTGTTTCTCTTTGTCTTTTTCCTTCTCCTACAATCTCCTTCTCTTAAAACAAGAGAAAGCCGCTTCTTTTTACCTAACCGAGGCAGGTTTTGAGGAGTTTAGATTTCAACGAGGCATTCCTTCTTTCTTTTCTATGATAAGCGGCAAAGGTCATATTTAACTAACCTTCCACGTTTAAAGTCTTGTGTCAACTGTCTCCTCTCCCCCTGCTTTCTCTCGAGACTGTCTTTCCCTTTTGTCGTGGCTTCTGTAGTCTTTTCTCTTGAGCTTTTCTTCATCGTCTTCACCTTCTTTCTCAGCCATTTTCACGTTCTTTCCTTCTGTCAGGTTATAGTTCCTCCGCGACAAAAGCAGATAATGTTGTCATTATTATTTTGGTTTCGATATTTGCTCATTTAGTACCTTAATTCGCCAGTTAGAAACACTGAGCATCAGTTGCACAAAACATTTTAATGCTGGCTTAACTTAATCCACGAGTGAGTCTACGAGTCATAGATAAAATTATTATAAAAATCGAATTCCCATTGTCTCCATGTGTATCATGCCACCTGGTGTCAATTCAACCGAATTACGTAATGCTACTAAGTCATGTGCAATATCAACGTTGTTTTAAACTTTTACGTACACATAAGGTGAAGTATAGGATACTCAGCTCGCACTTCGTGTATTGCTTGGTTTGTGAAGGAAATGCAAAAATAATCCTTGCATGCTGGCATTATTTAATTCCTAGTTCAACTGGATTGACAATAGGTGGCAGGAAAGCAGCAAAGAAGGAATTTCCTCTATCTAATTACTTTGTCTACGACTTGTAGACTAGCTCGTGGATTAAGTTATGCCAGAATTAAAATGTATTGTGCAACTAGCTCTGAGATAAAGGAACATTTCACAAGCAGCGATAAAACCGTGATGATTGTAAACTGTCCAAAAACGTAGAGAAGGAAAGAGCTTCAAGATAACCAATTGGACGGATGAACACAGTCTAGGAAATGTCTATATACATAAATGAATGTTTAACTTGTCCATTTAATCATCGGAATGAATGCGCCTTTTACAATCCATACAAGTGAATTCTTTTTCCATATATTATTTTACGTGTTCTTGTACTGCAGTTGCAATATCAAATATATCTCTGTAGATACTTGTACTCAAGATTTTGAAATTTCTAAGATAATCAAAATTGATAAATTTGAACTCTCTTCGGTTGAAAGCAAACAATAACCGCAACATTAGTAGATTTATCCATATTAGTATCCTCAACGGGACGGGCGTAAGCCATAGTGCTGTTACCGCCAATAAAATGCATTTTATTTTATATTATCTTACCATATCCTCAAGACCTTTACTCAAATACAACCACAGTTTTCAGTTTGATTCCATTACATATCAGAGTATAAGAAAAGCAGATTAGAACATCAGCAACACGTAAGATGCATGGCTTTTCTCGCAGACATTTACAATGCAAATATTTAAATTCTCAAAATCCTATAAGAAACTATGCTTTATGATTCAATTAAAAATATTTATATCTGGAGTTAACATTATAATCTGTGAGTGTCTCTTAGGGAAGTCATGCTGTAATGTGTTTGAGGAATCTCTTGAAGGTTAATTAGCGATTTAGAATACGTTAGGAAGTATAGTTGTTTAAACACAGTTGATGATAGAATCGAGATTGTTCTGTGTACGAGCTGCGCTACTGATATTGTTAGAATTATGCTTAAGTGTAATGTTCTAACGAGAATAAATGGATAGATTTTAGATGTTTCCCCTGACTAAGGTTTGGTTTATTCCGAGCAGTGGTGGACACAGGACCAAGTTTCAGGAGGGTCGATTCGGTTGAAAGTACAAAGAATAGAAGTCGGAAAGTTCTTTCTTTTTTTGTAAATCAACGTCAAGTAATTCTTTTAATTAACGAATGGACACCATATTGTAATATTACGTACTACAGACATCACATATCGGTTGGTTTCATCAACTTTCGTTAAGTATTTAACAAACGGTTTGTTAGCGAATCTAATGGTTTTCAAACCACTTAATGCTTAACGACTCGTTAAATTTTAATATTTGATGAAATCCACCAACTTACTTCCTCTCATTTTTAACTATACTTTCATCATTTCGCCGAGATCCAAATAGTCTTACCAACCTTTATTGAGAATTGAAATGCATCGTTCGATTTCAGTTAAATCATCTGTTTTCGCCTTTCTTGTAATTATTTGTTGGCAGCGTTATTGTTACATGGAAATGTTCCGTATGTGGCAGTGGACTCCAGGAATCAATCTAATCTCAAATGAAAGTACAGCACACTAAACTTAAGTGTACCAAATCTCAATCTGAAGATATTAAGTCACAACGGTTCTTAACGATCGTATATTAAATCCTATATTCATGATGTTTCAACTCTTACAATGCTCATACGAGTTATTGGCGATGGTCGAGGTTGTTGACATATGAGCTATCGTAAATGACGAACCGAGAGAAATAATGCAAAATGTTTTATCTTATACTTGTTCAGCTTTCAGTGAAGGCTCAAATTATGTGAAAACATTACTCACTTTCCATTTAATCTTTAAATGGAGACCTTAGAAATATTTCCTGTGGACGTCACTGATTACACCTCAGTATCATAAATCTATTCAGCACATACAATTTTCCTACCCCACTTTTTGTTTGAAAGCCGTACGTTAAATACTTTCCGAGTTACGAGCTTTGTAAACAGTGTATTATCATATCTAATACATAGATTCGTTAGGTTCCGTTGTGACTTCATATTCCTATGGAACGACTGCAAATTCGGGGCTCAGATTTGGCACACTTAAGGTTGTCTGTGATACACTTTCATTTGAGCTTGATTAGATTCCCGGACTTAAAATAATAATTAGCCCACTCACTACTATTACACACGACAGCAAGTTTCTTCTCTGTCACTCACGCCGGGATTTTTTATTTTTTGTAAAAATTGATGAATGAGGATCTCGGGGAGGGCGATCGCCCCCACCGCCCCCCTCTGAGTCCGTGCCTGGTTCCGAGAACTATTTAGTTTGGTTCTAAACTACTTTCTGTATAAATAACTTTGCTTGTCCCATGCACTGCAAGTGTGAGACTGAATTCTGGTTTTGTTAGCACAAAGCAAAAGTAAAAAATGAGATATTTTTATTTTAGAAGCGTGAGTGAAATGCTTTTATTGTGCTTCTTGTCTCCAAATATCCTTTCTTAAACAAAATGTAATATTTTTACTGTAAAAAAATATATGACGAACGTATCATTGAAGCGTTTCCGAAATCATATTCGATTTTAGGTGCATCCTGTATTTGTTATTCATTAAATATTCTTATTCAATACGTGCTTGTCTCCTGGCAATTTACGTGAGACAACTGACACTTGTTCTGACTTCATCACTTCAAAATGCGGAAGTAAAATGCTTATGTTGGGAGATAATTTGTATTGGGAGCAGACGAGCAGTGGCAAGGAGAGCCGAAGACAACTTAGAACCAAGTCACATATAATTATGATACCATCAAATAATCCTATTCTTGTTTTAAGATTTCAGCATCAATACAACACCTGCTTCTGAAGACATTCATTTTTTTTACAGTCTACTTGACTCGAAATTAAATCATTTTAAGTTAAGATTGTGTTAAGCTCGGTCTCTAACACTAATGAACATGATAATGCTATTTCTATAAATTCAAGCCTAAACATCTCATGTTTTGTTACCATATTAAAGATTTCTGTCAGTGCCATTTCTTGTCTTTTTCTCGGTTGTTGCTGAAACAAATTTATTGTTATGAATTTTGAATGTTCACTACAACCACCAAGCAATTGCAACAATTAACAAGGTAGAAAATTAAAAAAACAGCACAGACACAAAGAAATCTTTAGACATTTAAAACACAAAGGCCATATTTCCATCTAGTATTCAAAATCCGAAACTTATGATCTCATTAAACAATAAATACATTGTTAGATAATCATAATTTTTAATGGTTAGTGTCCACTATTTCTGCAGTATAGTTATACATTTTGTATTTTTCTTTTATGTAGTCTATACTGTGGCTATAATCGCTTGACGACATTAGTCTATGAGATATAGGTCAACGTGATTAAATCATATAAGAGATCAGATACGTATTTTCAGCGTGCAAAATGAAAGGAATTCATTCACTCGTTTATTATTTTAAAATAAGTAGAACAGAAAAATATCCTGGCCTTATTCTCTGAAACGGTTGGTGTCCATCATAAACTTCATAACTGGGCTATACCTACGCGTGTTGCGGCAAAAGTAATTTGGCTTTTGAGAAAAAAACCTTTCTTTTAAGGAAAAGAAAAAGAAAACTTAATATTTTCATGCAATCATTGAAGTTAATATTACTCATTTTTGAAAGGATAAAAATAAGAGTTAAAACTGCAGCAGCTTCAGTAAGGAATTGCATGCAGACTAAAGAAAGAAATTTACGGCAGGAACGTTATATTTCAGAACTAAACGGTAAAACAAATTGTAAATTATTTTATTTTAAAATAAAATAAACAGTATTGCAAGAGAGAGACATGGAAACGTTTGTGTATTATTAAGATTTAAACATTTGCTATAAACTATATTCCTCTATAATAAGCTTCTCATAGGAAAACGTTTACGACTTTCGAACACAGAGCTGGATGAATGAAATGAACTTGAAGGTTGAAATATTAAGATAGCGTTAAGCGAATACAGGGTGCAAGTTCATCTCAATAATAATAATAATAACAATAAATGATTTTATTGGTCCGGACGGGATTCAGCATGCGTCTTGTTTCTCTCCCAACAAGAATACGCTAAACCAACAAAATACTACATTATTATTTTGTTCTGGAATATAAGTTACATATTTTGGCAACACAATCAAGTGGGGATTGTTTTCTAAAACGTTCAAATAATAATTATTTACTTTGGTATTGTTGAAAATATGTTTTCTTCCTATAGAATTTCGAAAGTAAAATCTGTACCAGGAATTATGAAAGGGTGGCTCAAAGTTACCCCCATCTTTTTTCAAATGACTTTAGTGTCATTTGTTCAACTTTTTTATCATTCGCTTTTAATTTTATTAAATGATCTTACATTTGAAAGCAATTTATTTTATTCGCTTATTATTTGTAATAATTTTTAAAACGCATCTTTGATTAACTGGTGATTTTGTCAACAATTGATATTTTGCTTCAAGATTTTTAAACAATTAGCGATGATTTCTAACTTCAGACAGCAACACGATTTTACTAGATTTGTATATAACTCATTTTTTTTTATTAGCACGAAGTTTGAAAGCCACTCCTGCAAATTTAAATCTAAATATTTCATGCTTAAGCCTAAATAGAGAGGAAAGCTCTTAACAATGTAAAGGTTGATGTCTGTGCCAATTTTTAAGTCGCTATCTTGTTCATTGTTGAAACGGCTTCATTGTTATAAGTTTGGATACTCAATACAGCAACCAAACCAATTCAATTTTAACAATGAATAAATATAATAAAAATACTAGGGTTAATTAAGATCTGGTAAGTTTATCTTCTTTATTGTTGAAACAGCTTCATTGTTATAGGTTTGAACGACAATCAAATGATTTCAATTTTACCAAGGAACAACAAAATAGAAAATCAGTGGAAATAGAAAATTTCAAATGGTTAAAATCTTTGTAAGTTTATTTTTTTATTGTTGAAACTGCTTCATTGTTATATATTTGGATACTGCATACAACCATCAAACGATTTCAATTTCAACAATGAACAACAGAAATAAAAAAACAGTAGGAATGGTTAAGATCTGGTAAGTTTATCTTTTTCATTGTTGAAACTTCATTGTTATAGGTTTGAACGACAATCAAGCGATTTCAATTTTAACAATGAACAACAAAATAGAAAATCAGTGGAAATAGAAAATTTCAAATGGTTAAAATATTGTAAGTTAATTTTTTCATTGTTGAAACAACTTCATTGTTATAGGTTTGAACGACAATCAAATGATTTCAATTTCAATAATGAGCAAAATAGAAAAAAAAATATATACTACGAATAGCATGGTTAAAATCTTTCTCCTCTTGAACTGTCGGTTTGAATTTGCAAGAACCGTATTGCAATATCATACGAGGAAATAACACACTACATTTAACGATGGAAATCACCGATATACTATAACGTTAAATAAATATGCTGATGCAATTTAATTCTGTTGGGCCTTGATTGTCCTAGTCATGAAAATCATGTGGATAGTCAAAACGAGCACTACTAAAAACTAGAATATAATCGTAAATGGTTAAAACAGTCATTTTAGAAAGCATATCTGCAAAGTCAGCTAGAGTATTTAGACACACTAAATAGTGTTCAAGACAAATCTAATTTTACTCAAGCTTTCTTGTGTAGGTAAATACAACACGACAGACATAATAGAACCATCAAGCAATAAATATTGTCAAAAGTTACTAGAATTATTGGCGTTAAACAAAATAAATGAATAATGGATTGCGAAGGGATAAGATGATCACAATTATCCAATAAGGTAATAAGAACTATTGAACTATTAAAAAAATATTAACATTTTAGAAGATAAGACAAAATAAAGGGCTTCTTTACAATGAAATAAAAGCCAGTGCACCGACAAGTCTGACATATAATTCCCTTTCTTATTTCGGGAATTAATAAAGAGCAGTCGTAATTGCGTATTCTAAAATCTTGTTAACTAAACTTAGGAAGCAAGATCTTGGAAGGTGAAATAGTTGTGAAGAACGGGGAAAGAGAATATAGAATGTGATTGAAACAACAAATGAAAGTATAGTATAAAGAGTAGAAGACGAAAAAAAAGAGAACAAAATATAAAATTAGAAGGAAATATTATAAATGAATATTATGAATAGTTAAAAAGAGAAAGACATTATAAAGAAAGGTGAGGATAAGAAAGGTTAAAGAGACATTCACGAAGAAGAAAAATATTTTTGTTTTGAATTGATGAACACACAGAGTGAATAAATCGCAGAATGTACAGAGTAAATTGTGTTGTATGAAAGTCAGTCATAAACTACCGAAAAATGGAAAGATGAAATAGTAGCATTCGAAATGTATACTTGGAGGAGAAAGGAAATATTCAGTTGACAATAAAAGTTTTGTACATTGAAGCAGGGGCGTAATTTTTCGAATGGCTCTCAGTACACGATATGGATGTGAAATGTGCAACCGGACACCTCTGTACACGTCCCTAAGTAAGGAAGTATTCAAGAGAATGGACGAACAAAACAAGAGAACCGAAAAAAAATAAAGACGAGGTGTAGAAACTGGCTAGTACATAGTTTATTGTGTAGAAACAGTATGTACAGACCTTAAGGATGTGACTGAAGGAAATGTAGAAGGAAGTCTAGAAGGAAGATAATGTAGACAGGTTTACCTCCTGGACAGTATTAAGGAAGAAAACTCGTGCGCAAAAGAAAGAAAAGAAAGCAGAATACTAAATTTCCAGAGCAGTTTCTGCCTCTATTTGTACAACATAAATGATAAAGTGAATACATTTCTTCTATCGCCATGGATATTAAATGAAATTTAAAATACGGGAAGTATTCTACTGTGTAAAGAGGAGGTAAAGAGTAAAGAGAAATGCATTTCTAGAACATTTTAGAAGGACCCATTTACCTAGAGTTCGAATGGGTCCAGTTTCGATAATTTACGTACATTTTACATGTTCAAAGTTGTGCAGAAAATAGTATATTTCTGGTCTTGGTTTAGTTGTTTTGATTTGATTCTGATTTATAATTTAGCCTGTTGTATGTCGTTTATGGTATTTATTATCAATTTCCGTGATATAGGGCTATTTATGTAAACGAGATAAGATTCATGGAACATTTTAAAGGGACATAAAATGTATGGATTAAAAACCAAAAGCAGGGCTTCGAAGTCCAAAAATTGTATAATTTGACTACATTGAACGTGGGAAGCACAACGTATGAAACATCTACATATATATTTAAAAAGTTTGCTAAAAAAGGCTTTGTCCAGTCCGTTCGTCCGTCCTACTGCACAATTTTTTTTTTAAATTTGTATTTCCGGATTATTACGTAGCTGAGCCATCAAGAAACCACATTCCTCTCCGTCAAGTCTGAACTGAAGGAGAAGTGTTTGAGTGTTCTCCCCTACACATATGAGAGTCTGGCTACGAGTGTTCTCCCCTACACATATAGGAGAGTCTGGTTACGACAAAGGGGGCGCAACCCCCCAAAACTTACCAAGTTAAGGGCGCAGCCCGCCATACGCCCAACAATACGCGGAAGCGAGTATTGTTGAATGGCCCAATGACTGCTGCAAACATATTATATTCACCCCGCACCAACGGGCGGGTGCTTTTGCTCGTTCTTATTAACAATATATCGAACATTGATTCGATGTTGTCATATTGTGCAAGTTATAACAGTTACAGTGTTCGTATCGACTATTTTCTTTAATCTGGGTGTACCTTACATGTCGCTCGCTTCTTCTCCTTGTATAAAGGTGAATAACGCTATTTAGTTAATAATACCTTTCTTAATGGATTAAAAATGAAACTCAATTCTTAGCAGTGTTGCTGGAGAAATACTATTAGGATATCAACACACTAAATGAAAAGATCGGGATTTTAACTCTTTTAGAGCGAAAAGAGGGACCACTCTTTTCTAGAGCGGAATTTTCAGTCGAAAGAGCGTGGATTCCAACAAAAATAGATCCTATTTTTTTCCAGAGGAAATTTCTCATCTTTTTTCCGATGAAAATTTACTCTTGCTCTCTCTTTCCGCTCAAATCGAGCGGAATTTCGCTCTTTGGATTTAGTGTGAAGCGCTGTACCTAAGAGAAGCATACTATCTAAATATCATATTTCACTTTTACGACTCATGAGACAAGTGACGGCTACAGTGTTCTTATCGTTTAAGGCGTCTTCTCTCCAGGTTCTTGGTTTGAATCCGGGATAGGGCATGAATTATTGTGTAGCACCTTAGAGACTTGATGCGGGTTGAAGTCATTAGTTACTATATGAACCTCAAATACACAAAGTTTATCGGATAATGAAATAAAAAGGTTAGTTGATTCGGTAGACTAAAGACTTAATGACATGCACTCAGATTCATAAGAAATAGCACTTGTTTTTTTTTATGTCCAAAACATTGAAGGAGTTGACAACACTGACAGGTTACATTGAATATTAAAAATTCAAGAGAAGTGATTTTCTTACAGAAAAACAATTTCCTTAGTTTTTATTTAGTACTTCACAGTTTAATGTGAACAAAGAGTATTCACAAAATTTTCGTATCACGTTCTTCTAACTGCGTTCTGTTCTTTCGTCTTAGTCTTGTTCTTAAATTAATATATTATTTTTAATTAGAATTTTATGAATATACTTTTAACTTTTTACAATTTCTCACTCGTCGATACAACTCTCGTTCGACCTAAGCCAAAGACTCCTAAAGGCCATAAATAAAATTCAATCAACTCTTATCACAAAATGATTAATGAAAAAAAAAGAGTTCATTTTGTGATTTTTTTGTAGTGTAGATGGTTCTAGAAAAAGTCAGACTAAAAGTGAGACTAACTACATGTACACGAACATATAAATTTTATGAGAGAAAACAACTTACTGTTAAATAAAATTAGATGACTAAATAAAACAAATAGATTGTTTATAAGATACAAATGTATCTGAAATCAATTAGAAAATAGCAAATACCACTTATTATGGACTAATAAATTAATTTTTCTAAATAAAAATGGAAGTTAAGTTCGTTATAGCGAAAAATTTCATTCTTCGCTAGTTTTTCGGATTTTTTTCTCTTGAATCGTTGCTCGGACAAAGAAAATAAAGGGGAACAAAATTATTCATCAGAAGATTCTGCGTAAAACATGTCTTATTGATTATTTGGCTAGTTTCTATCCAACTCTCACAAATTGCGTTTGAGCGTAATCAGGGTAGCTTGGAGCGTGCAACCAGAAATAGAGCTTGCGCGGCTTTTCACGGTGAATATCTCGAAATGGGCTGGTTTTTGCGACATCAATGAATCTCATGAAAATTGTAAAGTGAAATATGTACCACAAGATACATGTATTACGATTTCGTTACAAACTATTATTATTGGAAAAGTGGGTTTTAGCAGATATCTGACCCCTTATGGATTTATCGTCATATAAAGCTGTGAGCGATAGTATTTGTTAATTAAAATTAAAGTAAAATCGTCCTTGCTAAAACCTGAAAAATAGTTTTTATCAAGATTAAAACAAGGTTCGTGTGTCGTTTGGTTCCCTTTTACAAATTGCACCAAAATATCGTTTTACGATCCTTCCCTATAAGGACTTCTAATGCACGGGCAATTCGAGCACATTTCCTCACATAGGTCTACTCCGCTCTGTCTACAAGAATACAACTGTCTTAAACAAGCAGATTTTCTAATTACCAGCAGCATATCACGTATCCGAGCTCTACTACTTCCTGGGTTGTTTGGAAATGAGTTTAAAATACAACTCACTTTTGGAAAAAAATAAACTGACAAAAATCAATAGAAATAGTTAGTCGCAGAATATGTATCTTGTAGAAGATATTCCGCTTGACAATTTTCATGAGAATGATTTATCTCGCAAAACCAGCCGATTTGCCGTGAGAAACCACGCGAACTTGAATTTTGATTGCGCGCTCCAAGCTACCCTCACGTTCAATTGTAAGAATTGGGTGGAAACTAGCCAAATTATTAATAGGATATGTTTTACGCAGAATTTTGTGATGAATCTATTTGGCCCCTCTTCATTTTCTTTGTTCGAGCAACAATTCAAGACAGAAATCCGAAAAACTAGCCGAGAATGCAGTTTTTCGGGATAAAGGGGAAGTGAAAGGAGGGTGGTTGGGAATTGTGGTCTTCATACCAGATTTGAAAGCTTTATAATTTTTGTCTCCTAAAAATTCTAATTTGCGTGTAGCCCTACCACAAGATCTCTAGTCACTTTTAATTACGAAGTGTAATAAAATGTTCCCTCTTGCCATGCGAAATCAATGGAGAAAAACGTTGAACGTTATTTACTATAAATTTAAAAATGCTATTTAATTCACGGTTTAATTCTGATCAATTTCTTTTTAGATGGTCTTATCTGAAGAAATACAGGAGATTTATAATATCATTTCTTTACGGTCTACCACTACTGTAAACATATAATGAGTTCCTCGCTAAACTGCTTTTCTTCAATTAAACTGCTCAAAAACATATAAGTACATTTTTTTACTGTGATTCGTTATATCGTCTTAGCGTTATCATTTGTCGAGACATAGCATTATTTGTGAAGATGCAGACATATTTGGGTGTCTGTGACTTCGAAATTATGTGTTTCGTCATTTCTTCAAACGAACATTTTCCTTGTTTCGCGGCCTAAGGAGTTCATTTAAAGATCAATTTCTGAACACCCTGTATATATTGCTTAAAATCTGGTCAGTATGTCCGGTCTGTCAACTGAAAATTCACACAATTGGAGCAATCTGAACCAAACATTTGTATGAATTTATCATTTGAACCAAAAGGAAAAGCCAGGAGCGTTTTGTTTTTTCTTTGCCTTAACTTAAGTTCTCTGTTCCTTCTAAACCGATAACCTATAAAAACCATCTTTAACCTTTAAACTACGCGTGGCTTATTTATAAGCCATGGTGGTGAAGTTAATACCTACGCATGGCTTATATGTAAGCCATGCACAAGGTATTTTTTTAGCATTCATAAGTTGGTATTACTGGACGATGTTTTCTGCGCGCACCCCAAATTTCTTTCTTCTGTAACGTGAGATGATGAAGCCAATCACACGGAACTAAAATAATGGGGTAATGACGTCATTTAAAGGGAAGTTTCGTCCGAGTTAAAAGACCCGTATGTTTTAACTGCGACGTGTTTACTTTTTAAAGGAAGCACACACAATCACTGGTGTTTCGTGGTGTTTTCATTTCGGGAATGATAACATTTAGCCCACACTTCGTGTTATTGTTATTTTAATATTTTGGGAGAAGAAGAAGAAGAATAGATGGAGATAAAAACAAAACATATCAACTCCTTCATATGGTCTGAAAAAATAGCACACGTCTTGGTTATGTTTATATGCCTCTGTTTTCTCCCCTTCCTATGAAAGAATAAATTATGTTTCTCTGTTGACAAGAGAAGGAATGGAGAATAAAGAATTAAACGTGATGCGTGGCCAAACAAAGATTGCTTCCTTTTTAAGAATTGCCATTCATAGCTTCATGAACGAAAATGATTTCAGTGCCTCTAGTTTCTTTTAGGAAGTGGGTGTCGGTGTGTATATCGTCTCAACAAAATATTTCCTTTACTGAATAATTATCGAAATGGCTAACCGTTCTACATTTTTGACTGAAAGTGAGATCGCAGAAGAACTGGACACTGACAGTGAATGGGAGGGGGAACTCGACCTTCTGGAGGACACTCAGCCTGAGGCTATACAGGGTGATTTGGAAGATGAGAAATCTGAAGAAAGTGACGATGGTAATGGAGATGTACCTGACTGGATAAAACCGAGTGCAAGACACAGACAGCGGCCAGAGCTAACATTCACTGGTACCCATGGTGTGACAGCAAATGTTGATGAAAATTCAAGACATCTGGACTTATTCCGGTTGTTTTTCACAGCAGAAATTCTTGATTTGTTGGTAGCAGAGACAAACAAATATTATGACCAATACGTTACCAAGCACGGACCTACAAAACGACAGAACTTTCCTGTTACTGCTGACGAATTTTTTGCAGTTGTTTTGCACATGGGACATGTCAAAATGGACACAATACCAGACTATTGGGCGCGAGCAGAGTCTTCATTCCATCATCCTTGGTTTCCACGGGTCATGGTGCGTGACCGATTTATACATTTCCTCAGGTTCCTTCATTTTGAAGACAATACGACAGCAACGGACAGACGTGACCCTGAATATGACAGATTGTGGAAAATCAGACGTTTCTTTGACAAGATCTGTAGGCTCTATAGTTCGAACTACAGTCCAACTGAGCGTTTAGCAGTGGATGAGGTTATGGTTTTGTTCAAAGGAAGGGTGATTGGAGAAATAGAGCTCGTGACTAATTTCGGAAAATATTTTTTTACTGAATAATTATAAACAGTGTGGTCTTGGTTTTCTTCTCGGTTACATACAATATTACACGGTTTAT
>JAGDQP010008987.1:32563-60874 GCA_022664845.1 Lepisma saccharinum
ATACAATATTACACGGTTTATTATTATGCACTTCCGGCCTTGGAACTGTCGGCGGTGCCTTGAGGGGGGCGTCCCAAAACGGATTTTTTAAGAAAAAAATTGACTTTTTAAAATTTCTTCTTCTTCTCCTACATTTTAAGGCACAATGGCCTATCTATAGCACATTTTAATACCCTATAGTATTGTGAATAAAACAAGGGATCATTCATTATTGTACGCTAATTACAGACTGAGCTATGGATATTTTTAATTAACAACATCGAGTGATAATGACATGTTCCTCCGGAGGCCGCGTCGGGAAGGGTCTTACCGGCGAAAATGCCTGCGTTGTTTAAAGGTTAAGCAAAACAGGAATTACCATTTGTCCCTTCCTAGTTGCGCATTGCAATTCAAACTTAATGCTAGCGATTTTTCCCTTTCTGGAGGGAGTTTCATAAGAAAAATCAGATTTCTTTTTTTTAAAGACGTTTTGTTTTTAGATTAGCATTTTAGATGAGCACAGGAAGATATTATATCTACGTAAGACATCAATCTTATTCTGATCAAGGCGATCACGCAAATGTTTAATCCTTTTATCTAGACTCTTACATTTCATTTTTCTCTGTGAATTTTTATTATCAATTTCAAGAAGTCTTGTATCTAAATACAATGTTACCGGTTTCATTAGTTCCCTTACTACTTATTTATTTAACCGACATCTAAAAAAAAAAGAGGTTCTCAGTTTTTTTTGTTCCGCTATGATGTCAGGATGGATGAACCGATTTTGTCAAACTTCAGTGATTCCGCCAGACCTCTTGTGTGGGTTGTCACCCCACAAATCTTCGAGAGCACCCCCGAACTTAACAACCTCTTAATTTTGCCTTTACCCCACAAACTGCAAATCCTGATGGATTCCTTGCTAAACTTGTGTTTTGTAGATGAAGATCATCCGGTCGTATCATTCCAGTATCTTCATAATACACGTAGAGAAAGGAACACACAAACGTGAACACTAATATTACGTACAGGTACCAATGTTGACTAATGCTTCCCCAGTACCGATTCAAACCCCACTAAACGAAGGCGGCTACGTATATATCATTGTCGAAACAAGAATCTGAACACTCGAAAGGTACATAGATCCCAGAATAAACTTGGTTCAAAGGTCACTCATAAATAGGATAGCTACTAAATATAATTGTCTCCCACAGACATTTGATATTTTAGCCTCTGAGAGCACTTTTAGGGCTCAGATAAACAATTGTATTTGTAAATATTGTTATCTTGACGTTGTTGTACATATTCTTGTTATATTTTTTGTTGTTGTTTTTAATTTGTTAATGTTTCTATGTAAAATGGCCAACATGTGCTGTACTTGGAACTTATTCGCAAATGAATAAATAAAATAAATAAATCTATAGAATATATTAGTCGGAAGTGACACACCGAGCCGCTGTAGCTCAGTAGAGCGTTGGCGTAGGATTCGGGAGGTCCTGACTCCTCAGTTCGATCCTAGCGGCCACCCATCCTGACTGAGGGTTTTCCAGGTGTTTTCCTCAGGCAAACGCCGGGATGGCACCTTCAACATAGGCCCCTACACCTTCCCGAATCCTCTCCCCTCCCCTATCCCGGCCTGAGACTTAGATGCCTAAAGGCCATAAATACAATTAATTCAATTCAATTCGGAAGTGACACTCAGATTCATAGAATATGGCCGAAGTCCAATAGTTGCGCAATCTGGCAACAGCTAATGAGTCGTTCAAATATTACGGAAGGACAATTTTAGTCGTTTCAGAGCCCCCCCCCCCTCTTTGTAAGTAAAATTAAGTAAATACTATGTTTCCAATACGCCCAGCAACACAAACAAAGGTTGTGTTGCTGGGATCATTACTGGGTTCCCTCACTACCTGGACGATTACGTAATATTTGAACGACCTCCAATATACGTGGTAAGTCCGTTGAACGTTGATCTTCAACCTGTATCCAAATAGGTTCAGTATTGCCAAATTGTGCATTTTTTGTGTACCCATGATCCATTTTTTTATGCATCTAACTAAAATAAACGTTACAGTTCGACGCTTCATAGTATCTGAAGCTAAATCCCTCTTTGCTGTCCATAACTTTTACCCTGTCCGTAAAAGAAATGAAAGATCACTACTCCGAGATTCATTTCAAATAACATTTCAGC
The DNA here is from genome assembly GCA_022664845.1 of Lepisma saccharinum. Classification (NCBI taxonomy): domain Eukaryota; kingdom Metazoa; phylum Arthropoda; class Insecta; order Zygentoma; family Lepismatidae; genus Lepisma; species Lepisma saccharinum. Next base: position 34,731 of record JAGDQP010008987.1, read on the forward strand.
ATTCGCCTGATGCGACTGAGGGCAATCACATAAATTTACAGTCCGACAGTCGCAGAAGTTGAATCTACATTCGAGTTCCTATTCGTAGCTATACTGATTTTTGTCCCTAGTTCACAGAATCACAGTTTATTCTCACATATCTTGAATCACAGGTTCATGAGTTCATCACAGTTATTACTTAACTGTGTGTGTGTGTTTATGTGGAACGAAGTTTGCTTTGATAACTTCCTGTTCCATAGTTGCAGTTATATTTCCCACAGTTACAAACATTACTTTTGCAAATGTTAAATATAGAAAAATATAGCATTAATAAAGAACAATGTTAACCATTTGAGTGTTCTAGAAACAGAAGCCACTCTAAAATAATATAATTATAGTTTATGCATATTTAACAGCAATATTTTACTCCGAAATTAATTTATATTTGGCAGAGGACCTCTTTAAATGTAATTTATATGACTCACTGTTTTATATAATAATTCATACATTAAGATTGTTTGATTTATTTCTAACATTAAAAAAAAAAAACGTTTTTGCCATGTTTCAATAAGTTAGGTGTAACCATTTTTCTTCCTTGCCGTGCATGCAAATCTTTCCAGTAGTCAAACTCTTAGCAAACGTAGACTTCTAAATGGATACATAAATATTAATTTCCTGAACTGCAAGGCATCAAACAGACTACCATTTAAAACGATTTTAAATCATGCAGAAAACAAGAAAGGATATTTTTTGGATGAATTAATATATATATTTTTTGTTTCTAAGAATTATGAAAGACTTATCTTGTATTTAGCTCATTCTAACTAACTGTATGGCTTACTGAACTCAAGTTCATAGCCGCAATAACACACCTTGGCCATTGGATTGTATCCTCGACAAGATCAAACCAGTTTTCATCATTCACCTCTTGTTAATTTATTTTACATTGAAAATGTTAGACCAAACATAAACTTATTCGAAATTTTCTACTTGCTAAGAATTTTATCCTGCTTGACTAAAGTGAAAAGAATTCACCTACATACCAACGGATATATTTGTGGGAACAAATTTGTTCAGACAACTATAATTCTATTAACCTATTGGGAAATATCGTAAAACAAGAAAATTGTGTACGTTATTGTAGAGAACAAAATATTTTATTTCCAGAAATTTTAACAGAAGTCAACCAAAAGAAATAAATTTTATTCTCTACTGACATCTAGTGCATCTTGAGTAATTTTGCAATATTTTTAAATGAAATAAAAATATATTTAAGTATTTCAAGTGATTATTTGGTTTTACGATTTGTAGTAAAGACTTCATTCTATTGCTATATGGATTCAGAAATTTCTATGATGACCGACGTGCTCGTCAGTTATTCCGCCAGACACCTCCTGTGTGGAGATGTCATCCCCAAATCCTTGAAAGCACCCCTAACTTTAAAATTTTGAAGGTCAAAAATCGATAGAAACCGTGCAAAACTCCACTTAAACTCTCCCAATTCTGACTTTACATCCCCCCCACCAAAGGCCAAACTGAAAATACTGGCAGAATCCCTGCTCGTGGCTTAATCCATTACACATAACCATTCAATTGCCTTTAAGAACGGACGCAACTTTCCTAGTTTACAAAACTACTTTGTTCCTTTACAAGTGCAATATTCTATCACGAACTATAATTTATACCCCTAAAGTGATAAAAGTCTTATGGTTAATAAACTTCCAGAATGTCTATTTTTAAAACAAAATAATAGCTCGAAATGACACCCAGAAGAAGAGAAGTAATATAACACTTTTCTCTATTCAATCTATAAAAAGACATTTCTACGCAGTGGCGGTTCCTCAGAAGGGGCGTGGGTAGCACCCCCTCAAGGGCAAATATAGTTTTCAGGGCATTATTTTAATAATTTACTTCGGAGGGAACTTCGATTTCTTTGGGCACAAATCTAATTTGTCTATAAATATAAACTTTTGAGATACCGTGTTCATTTTCCATAATGAAACAGCAATAAACAGGGAAATATAATAAATTTATATACTTTAAAAAATCATTTAGAGAGAAAATAATTATCGAGAAGTCCTTGGTCTAGGCTTTTCTGCAGACCTACGCCCCCCTCACGAAAATCCTAGATCCGCCCCTACTTCTACGTATAGTAAAAGAAAAGTCCTCTAAATTAATAGTGCTTTCAATTACTTTTGAACATATTTATGAAGTAACCATATCGTAATATATTAGAGATCTACCAAAAAGGACTGAGTATATTTAATTAAACTATTTAGAAATTTCATGCATATTCACATTCGACCAAAACAAACTAACCGTGAAGAATAGTGTGTGTGAAGAATATAGTGTGTATAGGTGAGCTCTTAATCCTCTCCTTACCTTAATATTTTCTTGAGTTAATGTAAGCGTACATAAATATATCAAGGTGATTTTCAAGTTTAAAAAACGGCAAAATTATACAACGTATTTAAAACGACTGACAACGCACCATCTAGGCAAGAAAGAGGAAATAACACCAGATTTTTTTCTTTTTCTCCAGAGAAGTTCTTATAACGTCTACTGATCATCAGGTCAGTGAATTCAGAAATTATGAACGAAGCTTAAATGTCAACGACATAATGACAACAGTGTTCAACACACTATGAAATTTTATGTTTGCCTGCTGCTAACAAAAGGAAACATTTCTGCTACTCAAATTACTGGTATTGCGAATGGGAAAAAAAAGTATATATATATATATATATCACTCAGAAAAAATAACAGAGGAGAAAGGTCTATTTTTCGTATTTAATTTTCACATTTTGTATTCTCTTGGGAACTTTTGCTATTGTGTTTAGCTTAAGACAAGAAATCTTATTTAATTATTAGTGCCCAAAGTTCAATATTTAATTTTTTAAGATATTTTTGACTCTGACAGCCTTAAAAATTCATTTCTTTTCCTAGTAGCAAAAGGAAAAAATCAGAAGTAAGTTTACAGAAAAAAAAAATCTTAAATTTTCAGTTTTATGTGTTGTGAAGAGGGTGCGAGGTAATTCACATCTTCACCTACTCGAAACACGAAATATCAACCATCATTTGTTATACATCTCTTACTATTGGAGTGATATCTCTCTCTTCCTATTAGAGTGCGTAGCATGCTGAAATTCCGTAGTCTAAAATGTATCCCCCGACAGGATTGATATGTTATTGTTTAATGTAGGTTGCAGATGTGCAGTAAATATAAATGATATTCTAGTTCTTATGATAGATACATCGTCTTTAGGTATACAATAAAGAAAAATAAGGGTCTCTTCTAACATCTGGGGTCACAAAGCTGGAATAAACAAGTCAACTATCTTGTTAGACAGCACATTGCAAAGTAATACTTATATATTTTATTCGTAAATTTCGTTTCCGCTGTGGTTGAGTAAGACGCTAAAAGATCTTGCGCATGCCGAGGTAGTTAAGTGTCCTGTGGATTCGTTACTAACTTGATTTATAAGCAAGAGTGTAGGAAGAATTTTTTTTTCTTGTTGGGACGGGAATAGAAAACTTACTGAAAAATCGAGAAATTTCCCGAAAATTTCATCGGAAAGTCCGCACATCTCGGGACTTGCCGAGATCTCAGTATTTCCAGAACGATCGGGAAATCTTTTCTCTCGAAACTTATTGATATCTAGGATATATCCCTGACTCAAGACTTCCTGAGATCTCAGGAACTCGCAACCGAGTCTTCCCGACCTAATCACTTACCTATTCGGGACTTCCCGAAAATCAGATCGGGATTTCCCCCCGAAATTTCGGGAAACAACACATCACTACTATAGATTTTTCCCCAAGATTTGCAAATTTTCTTTCTCCTGTTTTCTATGAGTGCTACCAGAAGAATATAGGGATCGTATATTGAATATATAAAAAACATGTCTTTGTGTTCTTTATCCATACAATGTTGTTAACTAATCTGACAAACAGCTGTAATTAGGGCTTAGAATTTGAATAGTGATTGCTCGTGATGGTCGTGTGTGAAACTTGATAATTTATCTTTTTGAGAAAAGTCAAGTGAAAAAGAGTGGTAAATTTATAAGCACAAACTTTCTGATCTGAAGATGAGTATTAAAAACACATGTTGATATGTTGATGCAGATGATATGAAAGTAATCATCAATCACCACACTTTCAAACTTCTTGGTTTTAAAAATTTATGGTGACCAGTGATTCTGCCAGACTCCCCCTGTGGGTGGTGTCACCCCGCAAATTTTTGAACATTATATATAGATCCTAGAAAAAGCAATCAACTGGGGGGTTACTACCATACCCAGTACCATTTGACCACGGAAATAATATGTTAACGCAAAAAAAATCATATTTATATGTATTTTCAACAAAATAAATATTTAGACATAAAATAGCACGGTGTTAAAATTATACACTGTCTTTGGGGTCCATTTTTGGGGTGATTTTTCCGGATTTACCCCAAATTAATAGATTCATTTAAAAAAAATGAAAGTACAGATAGAATTATATTATCATTTTTTTTATATTTAGAGCAAAACAACAATTAGCAAAATTTAGTGAAGAGTGTTTAACCTATTAAATTATAATTAACATTTTATTAAGTTAATTACTCTTCATCAAATTGTGGTAGCTGATTTTGATTTCACTCACAATATAAAAACGGTAATGGAATTCTATCTGCGTTTTCATTTTCACTATAATACTAATAATTTAGAGGTAAATTGAGACATTTCACAAACTTGGTTTCAAAAGTATGCTTGCAAGATGCAAAGAATTCATAGTTACAAAACATTTAATAAAAACAACGATCGAACTAAAATGTAGTAAGATAAACAAGTAGAAATAAAAATGCAGACTGCTATTATTTAAAATAATGCAATAAATACATAATATTTGAACAAATAGAATAGCGTTCAAAATAAATTAACAGCCAATAGAAAGCCAACACGAATTTTCAAGAAGAGATGATTTGGACCAATCCCAAACAAGAAAGGAGCTCCGAACAGAATATTTGAAACATCTATTTTAGAGAACCTAAGTGAATAATTTCGGTTAAGACGAAATGCTTATGCAACTAAAGTTCTGGACTATATTCTCTAAAGTAATTTTAAGACAAATTGATTATTTTGGAGCTTAAAAAGAAGTATATTGATAGCTACAGTTTAAAACATGGAAACTTGACAATACACGACCCTAGTGTTCAATATACGACAAAGAAAGATCGATTCATGTATGCTGGCCATAGAATATAAAACAAATATTATCTAACGCTAATATATTGTGCGTCTTAATCCTTTGACTCAAGAAAGTAAGTCACTGCGATGACAATTTTAATTTCTGTGCAATTTTCGATAAAGTAACACTCACAGCTAATTAAATTAACGTCTCAAAATTCATGAAACCAGTAAAGTTAGAGTATAGATGAAATTATGCCATGCAAAGAAATATTGAATGTATCAAATTTAAACACAACGATCTTTTGTATTGTAAATTTATTCAGGTTTTACTATTTTTGTGTATTTTTTTTGCACTATATTATGCAATCTATTCTGTTAAGAGCTGATAGAAGCAAGAACTATATAGTATAAGGCATTTATAAAGACATTTCTGTGCTATTCTCTTCCAGAAGACATGTCGCAATAGTTTGAAGAAAACATTCAAGGTGAGTGGAATCTGCAATATTTTAAATTATTTTGTTTGTCCTGGAATATATTTCAGTTTTAACTTCATCCAAATCGATCCACTTCTAGTATATAAAATCTTTAAACAGCAGCTGTAAAGGCCGAATGAAACAAGATTTTGAATTTGTCGTCTTCATTTCTACTTTTTGATACTCTTCTCAGTTTCAATGTATCACATTTTTTTTCATCTCACAGGTGTATGGACTACAGGATTTAATCTCAGTAAGCACAGAAAAAAAAATGTATTATATATTACAGTATTGTGAAGTATAGGTGGAAGCGTTAATAGGTTGTTCCAATAATAATGAATTCTTTTACAAGGATAGCAATATTTTCTGCTACTATACACTTAACGTTGAATGATAATGTTTTGCATTGTCCTATAAATACCATTTTATGCTCCTTGGTATGGTTTTTCTGTAATTTTGTAATGTGCGTTCATCATCGTATGCAAATTGTTCTATTTACCCTACAAGAGGATACCAGCCACATACAAAATAAAGCATCAAGATAGTTAAAGCATTTGGAAAAACACTAACCTGACTGCATGCTGTTGAAGATATGACTTTTTATATTTCAGATCCGCTGAGTCTATTTTCTTCCATCACATCAGATTTTTGTGGAAAATTTAAATTTGTGAAATAGTACTTTTTTCTGTTGTCTGAATATGAAGGGTGATTTTAACTAATTTCGACACTCTAAATTTAATGACGAAGTCTGTTTCCCCCTACCACCTAAAGTTTCCTCGCACATACTACAGTCATAATTATAAAAGTGCATTTTAGGGTAATAAGAAGCGTTTAAAAGCAAAGAAACAAAAAAACAAACATTGTTTTTACTAAATAGAAATGAGTACGTTTAAAAAAGCATTGCCTGATTATTATTATTATTATTAATTTGTGCGGAAGCAGGGGTTGATTGACATTTGTTTTTTTGCGTATCTTCTGTTTTCAAACACTAAGAATACCACTATCCCTGCAATGGTTGTGCTTCACGATATTTGGCAAGTGACTACACTTGTTTCGAGAATGCTGATTTTAAATCTACTAACAGTTTTTGCATACTACACATAGATTTTTCACAATGTCATACAGATAAGATAAAGATAAAATGTGTTTATGGGCGGTAACAGCATTATGGCTTACGCCCATCACTCATATAGTGTCATATTTTACACTATAGCCAAAGCGTTCATCTTTTACGTTGGAACGTTTCATTGAATGCATGATGTAATTATCAGCTGTAAGAACTATCCGAATACTTTTTGTTGTATTTATGTCGTAAAGAAACATAAAACAGTAATGGCCAAATTAAGAGTTTGCATTTAGTGAAATTCAACTTGAAATTGCGAGACTGGAATTAGTTAGTTAACATTTTCTTTCATTTCATGTCTCATTATTTCCTCGGGAAACCTGTGACTACTAAACGAGAAGGGCGCAGAGGTATAAAGGAAACAGAAAGAAGATACCAAAGCATATATGATGTAAAATTGATGGCTGGTTGCTACTGGTGGTTATGCTTAGTACCAGAAACCCTAATCACGATCCCAATTGCAAGGCGTCCAAGACTTCAAGGGAAAATGCCTGCTTATATTTACTACACAACACATGTGTTTGTTTTCCTAACGGTTTTGGTATACGTTTTACGAGTAGTTTATGTTTTCCGTATTCTTTTTATCATAAATGACATTATTTACACTTTATCAGCACATTGCCATTGTGCAGAAAACCAAAACAGATTTAAAATGAGCACACTTGAATAAGGTTTAGTCTCTTATTAACCTCCGTGCATCGAAACCATCGCAGGCTACTGATAATAATTAGTCTGAACAATTTGATGTCGGAATACGAAATAATGTAAGTTTAATTTCCCGAATAAACTGGAGTAACAGTGGCGATAGGGTAAAGGTATCAAAGCAGAGCATGATTTGATTAAGGGAAAAATGAAAATTGTCATTCTCGTAATTATAAGCCATTGCTAAGAGTTTCTTTTTACAATAAAATAACAGAAATATTCTACTAAAGAGGACATAGGAGTAATATTATAAGGAAGCATTTTAAAATGGGAATGTATACTCTTCAATAGCAAGTTTTGTTACGAAAGAAGGCTAAAACTAGTTTTGAGAATCATTTATCACAAAATCGAAGAATGTGTATTTGTGCTATTAGAATTTCAGTCCTCATTTTTGTCATGTTATTTAGTTCCTTCAATTTTCAGAGCGGAAAAAGAAAAAAAAATGTCTTGAGAATTAAAGGACACAGTATTTTCAAAGAAAATGTTTTTAAAAAAATGTTTCATGAAATCTAGCTTGAAATTTATGTAAGAATTTTTACCAATTTAGGTTATCAATAATGAAAATGAATTACAATTCGTATCCGCACTACCCTACTGGTTATTAAATGTTTTCACTAATTTAAATTGCTCTATTATTAGTTTTAAATAGTATTAACTTCATGTGATAAAACTTAAAATGTATATTGCACGAATTTTGTGAATTAAGGTAAATGAAGTCCTATGCATAGCTCATTAAAGAAATTATTGACATTATAAAAATGTTTGTTAAGAAAATTGTACTTTTCACGTAATGTTTTTTTTTAACTTAATAACTTATTCCACTGGTAGCTAAAGAAATTGTTCTACATTTAATGCTTTTAATATTTCCACGAAAGGAATAATGGCGTAACCACGTCATTCTCAAGCAGAAAAAGTAAACATATACTATAGGGGCATATATTAATGTATATGTTATAATTCTGTAATATCATAATGTTTAAAGATTAATTACTTTTTTTATGTGTAACAAGGTTTTCTCAATGGAGACTGCCTATCCCTACTGAAATGAACGCATTATATAATATTGATTTACGATATTCAATAAAACTCCTCCAAATATTCTTATTCTTAGTGTCAGTACAGGTTTAAAGACCTTGTTTCTAATTTCTATCCTCATTTTCTTTACAACACCTTCCAAGAGTATTTTATTTCAGAATAGATGATACGCCAAGGAGAAAAATTGTATTACTGTTTACGAATAGAATAGAAATATAACTTAGTTATATAACTTAAAAAAAAATAAAACAAAATAAACAAAAAGGGCTTTAGTTTCATTTAATGCATAAGTTTTTGCACTTTACTCTTCTTTGCACATAATTCCCATTATTTGTATTACATGCACAAGTTTTGTTAACATGAGTTTTGTATGCAAAAGATTTAGCTTGTTTATTCAATACACAGACAGCGTTTTGATTTTAAACAGCAAGCTTTGCTTACTTCTTTTTTTTTTTAGAGAACCCCAGACTTTTTTAACTTTACTTCTTTCTTAAAGAATCCCCCAAAATTTTTACTTTACTTCTCTTCTTTTTTTTAGAGAACCCTTAAAAATTTTCCCTTTCCTAATTTTTTCAGAGAATCCCCAAAATTTTTCACTTCACTTCTTTTTAGAGAACTCCCACAATTTTTTAATTTACTCCTTTTTTGAGGGGAACTCCATTTTTTACTCTACTTCTTTTTTAGAGAACTTTCTAATTTTTTTACTTTACTTCTTTTTTAGAGAACTCCAATTTTTTAATTCTTTTTTTAAAGAACCCCCCAAAATTTTCACTTTACTTCTTTTTTTTAGAGAACCCCTCAGAATTGTTCACTTTGCTTGTGTTTTTAGAACCCCCCCAATTTTTCAATTTACAAATTTTTTGGAGCCCCCGCCCCCCAACAATTTTGACCCTAATTGTCAATTTCTGTCCGTCTGTTTGTAACACAAGCAAGCGCCTCAACCAAAGCACAAAGAGATTTTAGATTTGGGATCAGTGACCTCAATTTAAAAGCCTGTGATTCTGAAACTGGCAGGTACTTTAAATTTGCTTAGCCTTCTCCATTTCAAGAATTTAAGTTAGTTTACTATAGAAATTTCAATACTATGTCATAGAGGCCCTGTATGGAGTGTCAGCCCGCAAAATCTCAAACTCCCCTTAAGAGTTCCGTTAAAAATCGATCTAATTCCTGTAAAACTGTATTTAAACAAAGCAAAGCCCCCAGTTTGGCTTTACACACCCCGAAACTGTAATTTCTGGCAGAATCCCTGTGACACATGGGTTCTGATGCTACAACACTGGAAGACCCTTCCGATTCAATTCACCAGTGCAAATTGTTTCGCTTGTAGCATCTTCATTAATCGGTCCAATTGTTAATAATGGTATGTAATCATGGTTCCTTCAGATTGAAGCATCTCGTAACGAATTATTCATTTGGAATCTTACCAGAATATAACATGACTTTGTTTTGGAGCAATTTTTCTTTGGTTGTGATAGAAGCTTCACCTTTAGTGGGTCAGTGTCTATCTCTCCCTACAATATTACACGTAGTGATGACACATCACAACACAATTTATAGTACTGTGGATTTCATAGGATACAACAGGACGCGATATAATCCGTTCGATTAGTTTTTTTCGTGGCAGTGTTCACGAGACACTCAAACATCGAATTTGAAAATAATCCACTTAGAAACATCATTGTCATATTTCGAGTGACTACAAGGTTTATCCAGGTTCATTACTGAGATAAAAATCTCCCAGACGAAACATCCTTTCCAGATTTTGCATACACATTTGCTTGAATTTGTAGAAGATGTTTGAATGAGAACATATTACTTTTGTAGCTTTATTTCTACTTCTAATTAAGGATAGTATGACCATTATTTTTGATACGATATCGACGATATTCTTCGCTCTTCCTTCAATTATTGTTATCGGTAAAATCAGGAAGATGGATAATGAAGAACATCGTCAACTCTAAATATATGAAATTACTATCTCACCAACCCAATACTTAGAAGCTTTCGCATGTTAACAAGTTTTGTTGTTTTCATTAACGTCTCACCGAGCCGCCGTAGTTCAGTAGTAAAGCGTTGGCGTAGCATTCGGAAGGTCGTGGGTTCCATCACAGCGGCCAACCATCCTGACTGATGTTTTTCCAGTTTTTTTCCTCAGTTAGTAGACCAGGCAAATGTCGGAATCGTACCTTCAACATAGGCCCTGTGGTCGACACCCTTTCCAAACCCTTTCCCCTTCCCTATACCGGCCTGAGAATAAGATGCCTAAAGGCCATAAATAAAATTAAAAAAAGTCATTAACGTTTCCTTGCTAAAGCAACTTTTTCAGGTTCTTGTTATTTACAAGCTGATTAAATTGTATGTGTATCGTACAGAGAAAATAGCAGTTCCTTAAAATTGAGGAAAAAGTTCTTATTTGTGCATCTACAAACAATTTCCTCAGAAATGAGATATCAGAATTTTAATTCAATTTAAAATGAGAATGCTCATATCTCATTTCTAGCGAAATAGCTTCTAGGTGCACGAATGAGAACATTTTTCTCAATTTAAAGAAACTTTTTTTTTTTACTGTGTTCAAGACGAGAGTGAAGTGAGAAAAGCTTATATGAACTGTATACAACAAGACAGTGCAGAATAGAATAATAATCCCGTACACCACAGCTATATTCTAGGAATATGCTAGTAACATCCTGTGAGGATAAAGGAACATCCCACGGGTATTCTAGGACTGTCCTGACATACGCATAGAACATTCTACGCATATCTGGATGACCGGGAGAACCGCATTTACTAAGAATATCCTTTGGAATAGTCGAGGTATATTTTACGAATATGTTGTAGAAATTTGACTTTGTATATTTTCTTAGGATATTCTAGGAATATTCCCTAAATTCCAGCCCATGATATTCATTTAATATTCTCATAGGTATTTCTGAGGAATATCCTTATTTGATCATGAATGTTTTCTGTCGTTTTACTCCTTTTGAGGATGTACACGAGACGTTTCTGAGATATCCCCGAGACATACGATGATGACTGGTTATACATTATGAGAAAACTTAACATACTAAACTATAAGTTACTAAGAAGAAGTTATTCATATCTAATTCCATAAGATTCATTTTTCTTTTCCTAGGTGTTGAAAATTAAATTTGTTTGATTATATTAGCGAAATATTCTGTCTCTTTCTCTTTGTTACATCTATGCAGATCAGATGGAGTTCACTGTCCGCCTATTCAGAAGTCCTGGCATTTACTTTTAAGAGATTTCAGTTCATTTTGCAGTAGGGAGCTCGTTCATTGCAATCTCTTTATAGATCTTGTTCTCTTAACTTTCTTAAACATTGATGAAACCTAACCTTACCTCAGCTAACACAGTATTACGAATTTGAAGCAATATATATATATATATATTATGGTACAAGTGAGGAAACAGCATCGGAGGACTTCATTGCCCGAAGGACAGAATGCAGCTGGCAACGACAGCGGTCAGTCCTGCAGCAAGTCAGAGGGTCAAAATGCCCGGGTTTGGACTGTAGACTTCCAAGACACCGACACGGCAACTCGAGGACCTATACGTGGCGACTCTCTATTGTCAGTCATTTGCAGGAGAGGACAAATTAGAAGAATTGGAGAATGAACTTAAGAGGATTAAGTGGGACATCATAGGACTATCAGAAGTGTGGAGGAAGAATGAAGAACAGTTGGAACTACCGTCGGGGCACACGTTCTACTTCAAAGGAACAGAAAATGGAAAACCGACAGGCGTTGGCTTTATAATTAATAAGGACCTGAAGACACGGATCACAGAAATTGAAGAAATTTCAGATAGAATCACACGCGTATAGTAATAAAGATAAACAAGAGATACAGTATGGAAATTATACAATTGTATGCTCCAACAACTTCAAACCCGGAGGAGGAAGTCGAAGACCTGCTGTATAAGAGGAGATACAGAATCAAGCGTTCTCTAGGAGCTACATGGATGAGGATAGCAGCAAACCGAAGGGAAGAAAAGGTGGAGGTCTTCATCCAACAGTGGATAGAAAACGACTAAATATGGTATATATACATCATATTCAGGCGTTTTCTATCCACTGCTGGATGAAGGCCTCCCCCTTTCCTTTCCACATATCTCGGTCTGCTGCTATCCTCATCCATGTAGCTCCTGAAAAACGCTTGATTTCATCTAACCATATTACATTTGGACGTCGTCCTGGTCATTTCTTTTCTCTAGGAATCCATTGTAGTACATTTGTCGTCCACCTTCCACCTGTTCGTCTAGCTATGTGATCCGCCCATTTCCACTTCAGCTTCTTCGCAGTCTTGATTACATCCTCTACCTTTGTTTGTGCGCGAATCCATTCATTTCTCTTCCTGTCCCTCCTGGTTATTCCTAGCATGCACCTCTCCATTGCTCTTTGTGTGACTCTCAATCTTTGAGTCGTTTGCGCATTCAATGTCCAAGTTTCGCAGCCGTACATCATTACAGGTAAGACACATTGATTATAAACTTTACGCTTCAGACACATTGGAAGTTTGCTTTTGAAAATAAAGTGTAGTCTTCCAAAAGAACTCCACGCCATTTTACATCTTCTATTTATTTCATCAGTCAACTTTGCATTCGATGTTTTAAGCTGGCCTAGGTAAACATACTCATCAACTATGCCTATTATCTCTCCGTTAATCTTTATTTCCCTCTTTGCAGCATGTTGATTGTGCATTACTTTGTTTTACTTAAGTTCATTTTAAGGCCTATTTTCGAAATCTCGTTACTCAGTTCTTCCATTCTGGTTTGTAGTTCTTCTGCATTTGAAGCAAACAGGGCTATATCATCAGCGAACCGTAGGCAATGAAGATATTCGCCATTAATTTTAACTCCCACTTCATCCCAGTTTAAATTTTGGAACACTCTCTCCAGGACCGCACAAAACAGTTTTGGAGAAATTGAATCGCCTTGCCTTACCTCCTTTCCAACTTTAAATTTTTCACTTTCTTGATGCAGTCTACTGAGAGATGTGGCAGTCGAGTAAATGTTTCGCAGTAACTTGATGTATGCACTTTCGATGCTTTGATATTCAATTGATTCAAGTTCCGCGACAAAGGCGACCGAAACGAAAGCTTTTTCAGAATCTACGAATCCCAAACGTAGTGGAAGTTCATATTCATTAGTGCTTTCCATAACTTCATTCACACAAGGATTCAGTAATAGGACACGGATGCGAGCGGAGCTTGTGTTTTTAGCTGCGGCATTTGCGCAGTGCTTTTTTCGTTCCTGTGGTCGAACAAATGAATGCTCATCCCAGCAGATTCAATAAAAACTATCCCATTACTAACAGGAAAACGTCACGATCTCTTATTTACGAGAAACGCCGTCGAATGACAAGTAAAACTGCGGATGATATACCAGATCAGACTGCTTTTCCGCAATCTCCTATCAATTTTAAGATTAATACCTTTTTTAGGGCCACTTCAAACTATGGATAAGGCTACACCTCCTGATCTCAATTCAGTATATGATTCTCCTGCTCTTCCTACGCCTGATCACTCTATTAAGTCTCCCTCTTCAGATACTCCCCAATCGATGGATGTTGAAGGAATTATTCAGCCTAAGAAGACTGTTCGTTCAACCCTGCCTGATGAGAACACTGCCACGGTTTCAACCTCCAATAAGTTCGAAATTCTCAGTAAACATTCGGAAGAAGCTCGAGAACAGCCAGATAATCGCTCACCACGAGTGTCTCCACCTACTTACAATAAACCACCTGCGATATTCATTTACGGAATCACAAATAGATATCAGTTCAGTAAAACGCTAACTGCTACCTGCCAGATCAGTCCGGTTGTTAAGCAAACTGTTGATTTCATTAAGTTTCAAAATCTGATTTTGAAAAACTTCAGACCTATTGTTTACAACAACATCTTCTGTTCGCTCTTGAAGCTCACAAACAAGATCATCCTATAAAAATAGTACTTCGAAAATTTCCTATTGATACCACTCCAGCAGATACTCAGGATGATTTAGTTGCACAAGGCTATCCAGTCTCTCATGTCACACAATTACATGGCAAAGACAAAACTACAAAAGCTAAGATCTTGTATCCATTATTTCTTGTAACATTAAGAAAGGCCGAAAATGCCAAAACCATCTTTCAACTTAAACATGTTCTCCAATACATTGTTAATGTGGAATCCTACAAAGGTCCAGACATCATACAATGCCATAAATGTCAGCGCTTCGGACATGCTCAGATTTCTTGTTTTAATATTCCTCGATGTGTGAAGTGTGGTGAAACCCATCTAACTTCTGAATGCAACAAGCCTTCTCATGATCTTACTCCTCGCTGCACTAATTGTGGCAGTAATCATACTGCTAGTTATAGGGTCTGCAAAATCTTTCAAGACGTAAAACTGAACCTCCCGCCAAGACTACTAGCCCAGCAGCAAAACAACATTACTACAGACAAAGCTAACACTTCATTCAAAACTGATCCCACACCCAATGGTGATACAATTAAAGATTTATTCTCATTCATTCAAGACTCATCTCCAGTGAAATTCTAACAAAAATTGGTCATGCCCTCGTCCAATTTCGCTCTACTTCAATTTTTTCTAAAAAATTTGCTATCATTTTTTATATTTTGACACAGATTTTTTCTGCTTCAAAACCTGAATTCTAATGTAATAATGCTATTTCAATGAAGATTGTTTTTGTACAGACTCCATCTACAGCCTTGGTTATACCATCCAACGTCATTCAAGGGAAACAACAATGGAAGACTACTACCATCTCTCTTTCTTCTCCTCTTTACTCTCTTCTCCCTATCTTCAAAATTTCTTAATTACACAATAAATTCAAAATTCACTCAATTTCAGTGTTTGCATGTGGTCCATTGTGCTAAATCCACGACGAAATCCGGCTTGTTCCCTTCCCTGGTTAAAATCCAAGTCTCGTTCAATATATATAAAAGTTAAGTACGAGAGTTATGAAGTGATTACAATGAAACAGGGCCGGCAGTAGTGAGTTCGTTACTTAGTTTATGAAGAAGTTGTTTTCTCTCAAATTATCATATGCTTCTATTTATATACTCCAGAAGCCAAGGGATATAAGTGACATTGAGTAATAATAAAAAGAATTCGAGGTAATCTTTTATATATAACCTAAAATATATGTGACACAAAATTGTTATATGTTGTACATGGACATATTAAGTTCCAATGTTTCCCGGTACAAAATATAACAGTTTGTGTCCCACATATTTCGAATTATATATAAAAGATTACCTCAGATTTGTTTATTATTCGTCACTGTCACTTGTATTCCTTTCTTTTCATCTAGAGTCGACATATTAGAATATGTAATATTATTTTTGTATGCCTAAAAGCCTTAAATAAATACCAATTCAAAAATGTCACTTTATTGTCATAAAATATTTTCGTAGTTAGGTTATCTCAGGAATTCAGTTAGGAAATCAATTCTGAAAGAAGCCTACAAATCAGTGTCGTCAGGTTCCCGTCACAATATTTCCTTCAAAATACTGAACAATTTCCTGTTTTTTTTTTTTTTGTAAAAAAATTTCCAGATTCAAAGTTTTATTAAAAAGTTAATGTTTTCTTTAAAAAAAAAAAATGTGCCAAAAAGATGCAACAAAAGTTTCAGATTTTTATTTTTCCCTTTTTTGACCCAGTTTTCCAGTTTTCTGGGAAATTTTCTCCCGCCTGACAACACTGCTACAAATGATCTAAAATTGACGTTTATTTAGGAGATTACCCATAGCTAGAAATTTACAGGAAGACAGTTAAGAATGCATTGAAGACCAAGTCAATAACGTAAATTTCTCCAGGGCCCGCAGGGCCACCTAGACAGGACTTCTAGCCCAATGGCTACTATCGTCCTTTGATAGAGTACATATATTTTTATTTATTTAAATTAGTTGGATGAATGGACACCGCTGCAGGACACGAACCCCGCGCCAAGCAAACATTTTGGAGAAGTTATCTCAGTATGATTTCAAGTTTTTAATGGTATAAACTGGAAAGGGGCACGGATGCGGCGAGAGAGCGTGAGACAAAGGAAAAGATGACCACACTGAAATTAACATTGAAGACCAATTTAATGTGTCGCACTTTACCCATTTAAAGGCCTGGCTTGTTAATATGACTTTAGCAAACATTAATTTTATATACATAATAAAGGGGATTCAGAAGTTTACGTATTGATTTCAAATATATCCAAAATACTAGATATAGATGTTTTTTAAGAATTAGACAGAAACCTTAAAATAATAACGAGGAGAGTAATGAATTTATTTTCCACTTAGGGTCCATCTGTTGTCCATATTTTAATCCTATTTATACAGGAGTTAATTGTTTAATTAAAAATCTGAAGTAAAAAATAAATTGGAAGAAATTGAGGGCAATTTACTGGTATAAGATTACTGTGGTGATTTTGCTGCTTCTTTACGAGGTTAAAATAATTCTATCAAATTTCTTAACGAGTTAAAATGTTGCCAAACGTTTATACTTGATCATTTTAGATATTTTTGTCTAATTTTTCATTATATTAATAAAAATTTCTAGCAAAATTGACATTTTTCAGAGAGTATTTAAAATGAGACAGCTAATATTTTTGTACTTTGAATGTGTATTTTATAAGGTTCACATTACACTTTTTTTCATCGAACAGGGAATAGGTACTCAGAAACTATATCTGTAGCTGAAGCGGAATGCATTATAATATTGCTCTGCCATAAAGAAACTAAGTTCCGCCCCTTTATCAGAGCAAGTATCACTATAAAAATTATCAACGCTTTCCTAAGAAAATGTTAGGCAATGCATGAAACTTTAGTAACGAAAATTAGATACCTTTCGGTTTCCAAGTACATTTTAACAAAGATCAATTATTAAAAATGTTCAGACTAGTGTGTACAGTGAAAATTATCCCCCAGTACCTTCACTCAAAATTATTTCCCAGTGTGTTCAATAAAAATTATTCCCAAGTGCGTTTAGTCAAAATTATTCCTCCACTTTGTTCACCCAAAATTGTTTCCCAGTAGTGTTGCCCACAAGATGAGACAAGACAGAGAAATGTCTATGGAAAACGAGACGAGACAGCACTCTCGCAATATACAATATAATCTTTTCGAAACGAGACACTTGTTAGACAAGACATTTTCCAGACGATACAGGCTCAATTTCGTCTGGTGGGCAACACTATTTCCCAGTGTGTTCAGTCAACATTATTCCCCAGTGTGTTCAGTCAAAATTATTCCCGTGTGTATTCAGTCAAAATTATTTCTCTATATGCTCAGTTAAAATAATATCCCAGTGTGTTCAAGTCAAAAATATTTTTCAGTGTCTTCAGTCAAAATTATTTCCCAGTGTGTTTAAGTAAAAAATATTTTCCAGTGTGTTCAGTCAAAATTCCCCAGAGTGTTGTTCTTAAGTATATTCAGTCAACATTATTTTCTAGTGTGAATGATGTTGAAAGATAATTTTTTTAAAGTATTGAGGCGTATGCACGAACAAAAGCCTATGTTCCAGGTTAAAAGATAGCACATGGATTTTTGTTCGCGCATGCGCCTCAATTCCTTGTTTAAATATTCTGAGAATCCACGTTGGTTTATCATCGTCGTCAGTAACATTACTGGACATTTGAATCGTTTGGCTGAATTTTTCCAGAAAAATACCTGAAAGTGTTTGTTTAGGCATATAATTTTTCGTATACTTTGCCGAGGATTTTTTAAAACCAAAGATAACCCAGTATCAGTTTGTTTACTTCGAATATATCGTAGACGACCTACGTACGGGCTGTAACATAGAAAGAAGAGAATGCTATAACATAGGAAGCTTACCTAAATGCGTTAATAGACCTATAAAATTTGCATATACAAATTCAAAATATATCACTCCTACGAGAACACAAAATTTCAGATGTTTGCGGCAGAATATTACTGGAATTTAATCATATTTTAATATTATGAACTTTGTGAGTTTGTCTATAAACTGGGAGTACAGAAATGTTGGTCTAAAGTAATCAGTAGAAATTTCGAACGGAAGTACAAAAATTAAGCCAGTTTCGTTACTAGTTGATTTTTTTTTTCAGAAAATTTTTCTGAAAAAAAAAAAATAAAACAGTGTAGACATCCTTCCATTCTTTAGGCTAATGAAAAACAATTTTTCATTGTGTGCATTTCCAAATATATTTATATGAATAACGCACACTCTCATTAACTGAGAAATTCCTAGTTTAGTTCCGGAGAGTCCTGAAGTTGACATTTTCTTTGTGTGTTCTTTCCGTCGGGACAACATTATTCACTGAAATCGGAATCTTTTCCATTTCATGAAAAGATCCACTGACTTAAGTAAATAGTACTTTGTTCCCTATTTTTTGCTATATTAATATTTAGTGTGTAATGACACAGTAATGGAAGTTTAAAAAAAATTTAATACTTTTAGTGACCATTCGCAGATAAACATTTTGGCAGAAACGTATATAACGCCACAATCTTTAAAAAGTTGAATTTCTAATCTAAAGGGAAGTTTAAGAATTTAACTTCAATTATGTAATAAATAAATAAGTCTGACCGAATGCAGTGGTTACGAGGCATATACAAGCTTATGTATTTAGGGTTCTTTCAACTTATGATTTGAAAAATACAAAATTAACAGTACTGAACATAAATACTTCCTAACTTGAGTACTGAATTTTTTGTAGGCCACTAGATATATTCATAAGCTTTTCAATACGTTATCTTGCTACTTTGTGTTCATTTGAAGTAATAACTATTTTTAATTGTTTACAAACTACAAATGAGATTTTTCTAGAAGGTGAGAAATTAAATACTTTCAAAATGAATTTAGGCATAGTCCTTGTACACTATAAAGTGCGTAGACTTAGGCGCTAACACATGAAGAATTAATTACGCCATCTTTGAACGGAAACGGTTTAAATTACGGAAGAAGACAAATATCACTTTTTTTCTTAAAAGGTAAAATATTGTTAATAGATGAAAAAATATTGATGGTACTTTTTCTCGCACAGCACAACGAAAAGCTTAAATAATTTACACATAAACTCTATGCAGTAATATAGAGAATATGCGAAATGAAGAAATTGCTTACAGCTAATAGAGAAGAAATTAAACACTCTTTAGCTTACTTGTTAAAAAAAACTTTTCTCTAAGAAAGATCAGATATATAACATAATTAATACACTCACGTAAAGAACTTCTAATAACTTAAAGCAAGTTTTTCATAAATATTTTCTTTGAAAACGAATAAAAATGACTAAAATTTGATCCTATTCAATTTGCTTTTATCACAGATTTTAGCAAATCGAGTACTATGCTAATTTGCAGAATATTGTCTGCGAATTTGCAGTGGAGTGCACAGAACAGAGTAATGTAGATATGGATATTATTTTCTTTACTTAATTCAATTGGAAGCAGATACAATTAATTGTAGGCCTAATAAGTGCATGTGTGACGTAAATATTTGTACTTGCTAATTTTGTTAAGACTACGATTGATAGTTTTCAATCCTAGTAATTCAATTAATCATTTTGTAGGCCTAGTTGAAGTAATTGGTTAACAAAACTATCTATCTTCTTCAATAAAAAAAATATAGCTATGGAAACAGATTGAATGTTTTTAAACGTTTCCATGTGGCCTAGGCTGCATATAATACCATTACATGAAAAAATATCGCTTTTATAAAATCGAACGCCTAGTAGGTCAATTATTTTTACTAGTAAATTTAGAGTAGAAATGTTATTCTAATTGTCAATAATAAATATGATAAAGAAGTAAGTGAATTACAAACCATTTACTGGGGGGTTCAAAGTGTTTTAGCAAGATAGTAGACAATTGAATAGATACATTAAATGTATTTATAATTCATGTTACTGTAATATGAATACAGTACAAATTAAAATATATATAATTTTGTTTGTGTTTATTATCACTCATAATGACTTTTATGTTGGGAAATATACAGTAAGTTCAAATAGAAATAAAAGTAGCTGTTGTTTCTTTTTTATTACTGATTTGTCATTAATTAATCACTGTCAATTAATGTATCACTAAAGCGCGAAAGATTATCAGATTGATTTCTTGTAATGACTCATAAATTAATATGTTTGATTCACAAAGAACTTGTGATATGTAAGCTCCACTTATTTCAAACAATATACCTGCTAGGTCCTCTCAACAGGCTAGATTATAATTGGTGCATTTCAGCGTATATCAATACGGCAATATTTACACCCATAATTGTGACAACTGTCCATAATTTTAATTTTAATTTTTTTTTTTTTTGCACGTAGGTCTAACATAATTCTACGCACATATTTTAAATACATATTTATAAATTTTGAGGAATTACAAAATTGTATTTTTCTTTCGAAGTGTAAATAATGAATTTCTGGACCTAGTTTTCCTGTTGTCAAATTTGAAGTAACATTTTTATCAGAAGCGTAAATACCCTTCCGAGGTGTGAATAATAATAAAAAAAAAATCTGCATTTAATTTGTGAGGTAGGCCTAACTATTGTTGAATTGTTAGCACACTTTTCATCGGGAGGGTAAATAAGAACTTTTGGACTTAATTTGTAAGATAACTTGCCAAATTGGATGTAATATTTTCATCAGAAATGTAGACAAAAATTTCTAGGCTTAATTTGTGGGATTACTGTTGTCACACTGGAAACAGCTTTTTCATCAGAATTTTACATAAACATTTCTCTTTTATTTTGTGAATTAACGGTTTCAAATAAGAAGTAACTTCTTACAGTTGCTATCGAAGCGTTCTGCTCTTAAATATTTACACATCAATATTACACCCTTTTCACGCAAATATTATACCTTTTCAGTTTTCACTTAAATATTACAAAAAAATTCCAGCCTACCTGCAAGATGCGTACCTGGTTTGGGTACGTTCCTCTTAACCTGCATCCATTTGTAAGTCGGGACGGTGGCCTGTGCTGGAGAAATTTGTGGTTGTTGTAACAGATGCACTGCCGGGTGGTGGTGATGATGATGTTGTTGATGATGGTGGTGGTGATGATGGAACGGGTTACTGCTGCCTAAAGTAAGTCCATTTGATTGGCACGTTTCTCGAAGATGTTCAAGCCCGTGTGGAGCTCCGTATGTTAGTCCGTTACTCCCAGTACCACCACCTGTAGGGGAGGGAAGTTGAGTGCGATGAGGGTATTGCGACGTGGTGTCGATGAATGTATAACCCGTTGGTCCACCTTGAATCAGTCCATTAGTAACCACTTCCTGGTGATGGGGGACCTCCTGGGCGTAATTGGAATGATAAGCGGGATGTGTACCAGTCACTGGGGGTGGGGGAGGATGTGGTGTTGCTGCTGCAACTGATTGGGGTAGAAGACCCGCACTGGGATCGTGTTGGTGCGGATGATGAAACGTTGAAGGGTTAGTAACACTATTAGCATACCCTGCGTCCAGATTTGTATAACTATGTCCATTGTCCGAAATAATAATATTTTGTGGATTAGTCGCTGCTACGTCATGCGGATGATGATGGTGATTTTGTTGATGGTGCTGTTGCGTTAACGAGGACGGGTGCACTGCGTTGGTATAATATTGTGGTGTTCCTGCACCACCACCATTTGATACGTCCGTAACCGTGGGACTACCGTAGCCGTCAATAACATTGGCTGAGCCCGTAGGATAATAGACATGGTCACTTGCGGTAAGATCAGAAGTTGGATAGCCTTGAGAGGCTGTAGTGTATCCTGCGGAATCTCCGTTACACATTCCGTACATACCAACATTCATCATTGGGGAAGAAGAAGGGGGTTGGTCCTTAAGAACAAAGGCCTCTTCCTTCTTTTGTTCTCATTTCATACAATGTTTTCACCTCCGTTGTGTTATAGATGTAATAACTACAATTTACGTAAGTAATAGGTCTTGTTTGTTCTTTTTAAGTTTTACTCAAACCAAAAACGAACTATATAGTATAAATTCTTCTTATGTAGTGATCTCACACACTCACTTTTAACACGTCACACCCATTGCATAGCATGAACTGAACAAGACTAAATCACTTCGTTTCGTCCAACTATCGAGTTCGAATGTTCTTATAGATATGAAAAACAATACTCCACCAACACCACCTTGCGGTAAGTTAGCACTCGTACCTTGCTGTGTATAAAGAAGATAAGAATTTTAGTTCGCCGTGTGCAGTCGTAGAACCGAGAGATACTACAGACAGGAGAAAATAGCAGAGCGCTTTTCCCCCCCTCAAATATGTCCGGAGAACTAACACGCTCTCTCCCTCCCTCCTTATCTCTCACATACGTACATATACTCAAACAACAGTTGACAAGGGATGCGGGGACGTGTCTCGTCCGCGAGAGGGAGGGAAGCATAGAATAGCGAGAGAATGGGGGGACGACACAGGCTGCGAAGACCCGTCGAGAGATGAACGGGTGGTTCACGAGGATGGCAAAGGAGGAGAGAGTGCCCACGTGATTTGATGTTTACGGCCAATCGGAAGCAGCCTTGCGCTAGATTCTACGTTCCGTGGTACCAACAAAAGACAGCATTGGACCCTTCGATATCGTCTTCTCTCCCCATCCATGCTGTACGACGCAACTCTCAAATATCATTGTTACTTGTAAACACACACACACACACATGTATAAGCCAACTACACATATATACTCATACGGAAACAGAAGACGACAGGATGTAGAACAACTGTACACCGTAGTAAACAGCTGAGTTTAAATCCACTGTATATTCAATCAGAATTCAGTCAAAAATTAGTCGACCTTTTTTTATTCTTGCCACTTGTCATTTAGTGTATCACAATGTTCTCTTAATCCTGTTGCTAGGATAATATATCTGAACTTCTGTCTCAGCTTATACGTAAGATATATAAAACGCAAACTTTTCCTGTTTACTTAAACACACACACACAACCCAAACTCGAAAATGTGAACACTAACAGAACCAGAAACACTTGACATGCATTAGAGACCCAGGAAAGAACCAGAAATAAAATTTTCAAACAAGTTGTGATTGAAGAAATTCTATACTAAGCATAGACATCATATCGAGATGATTCAGTTCCAATTCAATTTCGATTTTTTTTCTTTTTTTTCTCAAACCAGTAATATAATTTGTGTACAATTAGTTCAGGCCTATTCTGGTTTATGAAAATTGCTCGTAGTGTATGAAAAAGTACTGTCTTCGAATTTCTGTAGCCTCGTTAACGAAGTAAGCTGATTATTATTATTATTTTAAAAAAAAGAAGGATATATAGAAAGTCATGAACTATCAAAAAATTACTGCACTTATGTAAGTATATTCGTTTCTTTAACTAGGAATTCTCCATTTAATGAACTGGCAGTGCAACTAGTCAATTCCACACTCACACTCACAGTTCACTGTTTCATTCACATTTTTTTCATGTTCTGTACGATTTTATTTAAAATGAATACTATTGTCGGTACTATAATTTACTGATAGTATTCGTATTGTTATTACTGGTATGTGTGACCGATCATATTTACGAAAAAAGAACTATATTTTTTTAAAAAATAATAATTTCTAGACATTAACAAGAGACAGTAACACATTTTATTTAAAAACACTGCAGAATTTGTCTTTGAGTCACTTATGATGATTTCCTCAGCAACAACTATTAAAATATGACGTGATAGACAGACACGGTGGAATTTATTATTTCCTGTGTATTTTAATTCATTTCTTACACATTAGTATTGGCGCACTTAAAACTCAAATTTCCAAAACGTCCACACAAATGTTTTTTAAAAAATCTTTCAGATTTTCGCGATGCACTAAAATTATTATTTATTTTTTTTGCTTATTGATATAATTTCACCGAAAGATGGCAGTCGCGGAACAAAACTTGTAAGGTAACTTAAACACTTATTTAGGCATTACGGATTCAGGTAGATGCAAATGGAATTTCACAACTGTACAGCGCACCAACAGACGATCTTTCAAAAAGAAATAGTGTATTAATTTTCACCAATTCTTCCAAGAAAAGAAAATAATCCCATAAACTTGTGCAACACACTAAAATGTCATTAAGTAAATTTTTTAGTTTGACATATTTTCACCAAAAGATGTCAGCTACGAAAAGAAACATTGTAACTTAATTGAAGCACGTATTTAGGCCTCACAGTTCAGGTAGATGCATCCTAAATTTCACAATCGTACACCACTATATTAAAAGAAATCAAAGATTCAGCAGCATTAATTTTTACCAATTCTTCACATAGTAAACAGTTAACATCTTCCGTGTTGTATATTTATGAAATCAGAAAGTCATATTTTTTTTTTAACGAAATAATCAAACACTTAAATTTCCTCGGCACAATTGATCTTATGATCCAAGTGTAGTGGTAGTAGCAGCAGTCAATAGGCACACACACCGTGACGTTTGGAGGTTGGGGGAAAGAAGATCGACACACTCACAAGGGAGCGAAAAGGCAAGCAAGCTGCGATCTTACGTCGAGACAAGGTGAACAGCAACTACCGCATAAACACGCACGGAACACTTCAAGTTACGGTTATATATATCTAGGCC
The DNA here is from genome assembly GCA_022664845.1 of Lepisma saccharinum. NCBI lineage: Eukaryota > Metazoa > Arthropoda > Insecta > Zygentoma > Lepismatidae > Lepisma > Lepisma saccharinum. The sequence continues at coordinate 59,799 of JAGDQP010008987.1, forward strand.
CACCACTTGTTACCTGCACACGGTCTGCGAGATATGTATATTTGTGTGTGTGAGTTTGTGTTGCCATAGAAACATACCTTTGCTGGACAACATAGAGAAAGAAAACAGAAAGATAAAGTACGAAGCAAAAAGGAAGAAAAAAATAAAGCAATAATTTACTTTCTGTATTAGCCCAGTAATCTATTATCAGTTCATCTACATCATTACACTTTATCGACATCTTGTATCCAAATGCAGGTACTAAGGGGAAGCGAAAAAATCTATTTCCAGATGAAACGTTAAGATATCTTGCACGCAGCAATTCAGGTGTTAACAAACATTAGATTCATAATATTTATGGGAACTACACATTACACAGTCATTGTTTTGTTAAGACTCTCTTCCAAGCTCAATTGCTTTTAAAAATGAGAGATTTTGGTTGATACTGACTTCCCATTTATGTCTACACTAGAGCGGATATTCAAAATGAGACTGTCAAGAGTTGTGTCTTAATCTCATTCTCTAGGCCAGTTCTTCTTAATTATTTCTTTCGAAAGGACTTATGTTTCAAAGGCTTCACTTTACAGCTACATGAAGTTTCTGAATTTATTACAATTAGTCCTACGAACCATATATGAATATATATCAACATGCACGGCAGTGCATGAGCCAAGTTCTTCGCGTCAGAAAACGTCAGCACTGCCAGAAGCATGTTATACAGGAACAAGAGTTTATAGCAAAATCAACGATTTGGGGGCCCCGTAAGAAAAAAGATGTTAAAGATAGGAATATGAGCTTTTGCCGTTAAGGAGATATGGTAAATATGTGCAGATGTACAAAATTTCATATTCGTATCTCAAACTATGTTCTAGTTGTGGACCCGTGAAATTGCACATTTTAGGCTAACTGACTCACTCATTCACTCACTCACTCACTGACTGACTGACTGACTGACTGACTGACTCACTCATCATATTGTTTAGGGTGTTTGGAGTAAGCTAGAAACATGAAATTTGGTATGAAGGTAGAGGATGATAAGTAGATAAAGGAAAAATTCCGACATTTTGAAAAGGTCGCCATCTTGGATTCAAAATGGC